>CM073769.1:141852987-141945071 GCA_037158775.1 Hetaerina titia
AAACTCCTTTTTCATGCTGATGATAGTGATTCCAATGTTTTCCTCCCAGGAAGCGGGCAGCTTTCTTTAAAAAATCCCTCACCTGAATTGAAATTAGCATAAACTTACCTCTCCCCATGTGCCCTGGAAACCATCGCAAAATATCTTTGCTGACAATTTTAAAGGACTTTCGGAACTTCTGACTGACATTCGCAGCCGTGGTGGCCATTCTACAGTTTCCGGTGTTTTATGTGATTTAGGTCGCCTTTAAATCTTTTGTTTCTCTTAATTTAAATCATATACTTTACTTCAGGGAATACTACTTCTTTGAAATAACACATTTCAAAGGAATACAAAAACATGTAAACTCCTCCCCAATCGTCTCAAACCGGCTTGCGCCAAGAATTTGACGAAATTCGTACTTCATATAAAATTTCCGAGAACGAGGATTATAACTAAGAATAATCCAAAACTGTTGCATAACATCCCAAATAAAAGGGGCGAAAATGTTCCTCATATATGTATTTCAATACTTTATTATTATAGGTATTCTACCGGTTTAGGTAGGTTTTGGATGGACTCAAACAATCAAATACCAAGTAATTCTCTTGTTTATTCTAACAATACACAACCCTACATCTTACTCTGCAATAAACCCCTCTCCTTCTTATACTTCCTTCCTCCCTTCATTCCGTCCAATATCTTTATCGTGCAGTACCTGGATAGATACATGAGTGAGTATTTGGATGAATAAATACTTCGGTGAATGATCGGATCCCCGATTTATATTACAGCGGTTTCTCGTATGTGAATACTTGGGCACTCGTTTAATTACCCGGGTACCTGATTACTAGATTACCTCTGAATACCCGCTCGTTTAATCGGATCCCTCAAGAACTCAAATGAACAAACGTTTTCTTGATAGTTCTTATTATTGTGTAAAGAAGCATCGACTTGAAAACAACAAACGACAAATAAACAATATAATGAATACTGCATTATTACCATTAGATAATCTGCCGGTTTAGGTAGGTTTTTGGATGGACACAACTATCGAATACATATTTTATAACTCCAAACAAAACCCAATCCAGGAACCTACTCTACATCAGGTCCCTCTTCTACTCTGTGTACTTCCTTCCTTCCTTCATTCCGTCCAATATCTTTATTCTATTCCTCCCCCTGACTGGTTTGCCAAATATTCTCCCCCTTATAAACATCTTCAACATCCCATTGCCTATGAAAATGCATCCATCCCCCCTGCCTCCTATGGATTTACCTCAGCAATCCCCTATCCACACCCACCATGCCTAACACGCATTGGTTTGTTTTCCTTTCTGTCCACATCACCATTTCCATCTCTCTCCATAGCCACATTTCAAAAGCCGCTAATCTACGCTTAACATCTGGCTTCAACACCAACATTTACGCAGCGTAAAAAACCATGCTCCATAAAAAAACTTTAACAAGTCTCTTCTTCGTTACATCCTCCCTTAACGTCCGTGTCGTGTTTCCCGACTACTGGTGAAAGCTTTTTGGCCTAACGCAATTCTCCTTATATCCCTACTACTTGACCATTTAGTCCAAAACACTCCTGAGGTAGGTTAAATCTTTCACCTGTTCCAGTTGACGACCTCATATTTTTATGTTTAACCTAGACACTTGCTTTCTCAAAAGCCAGGTAACATTTGTATTGTTTGTATTGATTCTCACCTCATATCTATCGCACTGAGATTCCATCAGTCACCAATGTCACCCCTTGGCTGACCGACAAACTAAAGCTTAGTCATCAGCAAACCTAACCGATTTTACGAATTCCCCTCCGACTTTCATTCCTACCTCCAGTTCTTCTCATGCCTCTTTAATCATTTCCTCCATATATACGTTGAACAGCACCGGTGACAATGGGCAACCCTGCCTTACACCTCTTTCTAACACTGCCCATCCGGTCCCCAATTCCTTCCTCATACAGGGTTCGTCCGGAAAATAAGTTTATGATGCTCATTGTCTTTTTTGATAAAAGGGGAGTCGTCCACTACGAATTTGTACCTGAACGACAAACTGTAAATGCTGCATTTTACGTCCAAGTGCTCGACAGGCTTCGCAAACGAGTCGCCCGCGTCCGGCCAGCGATGAAAAACATCTGGCGGCTGCATCACGACGATGCGCCGTCTCACACCGCGCTTGTCGTGTCGGACTTCTTGGCCAAGCACGGCGTGGCAACGCTGCCGCACCCGCCCTACAGCCCGGACTTGGCACCACCGGACTTCTTTCTGTTCCCGAAGATAAAGAGGAGTTTGAAAGGAACGCGATACGGGACTTTGGACGCCGTCAAAGAGGCCGTGACGACGTGTCTTCGAGAGGTTCCCGATGATGCCTTCGCGGGAGCGTTCCAGGAATGGGAACGCCGCTGGAACAAGTGTATCGACTCACAAGGGTCCTATTTTGAGGAATATTAGCTTAAGATATGTAAAAGTGTAATAATTTTTTTTTCCTGAGCTCAGTACACTTATTTTCCGGACGAACCCAGTAGATACTACGAATCAGTCCACATAGAGTCTTCTTTCCACATTTTCCTAAACATTTCAACAGTTCCACAGGATTGTTGTCTACCCTCCATGGCCTTAATTGATTTCATTTCCCTCAATCCCTTATCTATCTCACAGTCGAGTAAACTAGGACCTATCTTCATCAACATTATATTCTCTTTCTATATCTGACCTGCTGCCGGATCAGGTATAGAAAGAGAATATGACGTTGAAAACTATGATAAAGGACTTCCCAGCTGCTGGCTGGGAAGTTCTTTACCATTGTTACACCCTACATTCCTCCCATCTCTCTTGGATCTTATCTGGTGCAACTAGTATTTTTCCCGATTTATCTCTAATTGCAACACATATTTTCCCTTTGTACTTCCCGAAAGTTTAAACGGCTAATATAACACCTATATTTAAAAGCGGGGACAAGGAGGAACCGAAAATCACATACCTACTTATCTCACACCAATATTATAAGACCAAGGCCATAAAAAATATAGTTCCTAGTTCGATAGTGGGAAACCTCGACAGTCAGGAGTTATCGATGAATAACCAGCAAGGTTTCTGAAGGGCTAAATCCTGCGAGACACAACTTGCGTTTATTGTTCATAATATCCTTAATTAGAGAGCAATGCTCCAGTGGACGCGGTTTTTCTAGAGCTTAAGAAAGCCTTCGATAGAGTACCTCATAATAAACTACTTGCGAAGTGAGAAGCATATGGCATAGATTAAAATAACCGGGATGGATTGAAGACTATTTGAATGGTCGGGTTCAAAGAGTAGTGATAGATGGAGTTAGCTCAGATGCAGTACAAGTTACTTCAGGTGTTCCCCAGGGAAGTGTAATCGGGCCTCTTTTATTCCTACTTTTGTTAACAACAATGACTCCGTAGTCACTGGAAAGATACATTTATTTGCCGACTATGCAAAGGTTTACCATGATATCCGTGATCCTGAGGACAGAGCAGCTTCATTGCCTGACCTAAATGCTATACATTGCTGGTGCGACACATGGAGATTAGAATTAAAGTTGAAAATGGGCGTAGTAATGAATTTGTGGAAAAAGAGCAATTCCCTCCCGACCGCTTACTGCATCGGGAACACCGAAATGGAAAATGCAGACTATTTAATACCTAGGCGTTACCCTCACTCACAACCTCTCCTCGGTAGAATACTATATACGGGGCATGTACGGACAAGCTAACAAAAAATTAGGATATAATAGAAGACTACTAGGTAAATGTGATGAAAAGGTCAAAAAGAAATGTTTTCTGTCGCTGGTTAGGCCTCATTTAGCATATGCTGCTAGTGTATGGGATCCTCATGAAGTTGGATTGAACGCCAAATTGAATCGCGGGCAGCGTAGAGAAACGTCGTTATGATAAACATATTGGCGCATCCAAAATATTAGAGCAGTTAGGCTGGGACTCATTCACAGAGCGAAGGTTAAATTACAGATTGAAGCTCTTGTATTAATTGGAAGGACGTCTCTTTAGCTGTGATGTTGAAATGTATTATTAATACTCCCATCGTACTACGGTAGGAGAGATCATGTCAATAAAATTAGAGAGAATAAGTGTAGAATAGATAAATTTAAGATGTCATTTTTCCCCCGAACAATAAGGGATCATAATAAAATACCGTTTGTCCGATCGCGCTAGGAGGTAAAGGTGTCTTGGGTCAAGGGAAGTCAGGTGTGTATTCACCCCCTGCCACAGAGCCTAGCGGTGGTTCGCAGGTGAGTAAATATATCTAATAAAACCCTCTTGTAGAGCGCACCAATTTCATCCTTCCTATGCAAAATTTCCATACCTTTGCACAAGGTCTACTACCGCGTTTCTTTTGCTCTATTAGATTCTCTACTAGAAAATCGCGTTTTCATATGAATGCATAGTGGTTTTCTAGATGGCTAGCACGATTGATAGTTTTAGCTCTATAATAGTCTATTAATATTCGAGTCTTCTAATATTCATCTCAGTATTCATGGGAATATGTAAACATTATGTAGTATTCTTGTCGTGGTGGAAGAGCTTTTACGTTCCGATGACCCCTAGAGCTATGCTGGCGGGAGTAATAATAATTGCTCCTGGTAGAGTCACCCATGCCAGATAGGTCGAAGTTTAGGAGCCAGACGAAAGGTAGTCCACGCAGAGTCTGTTCCTCATTGAGGCGGCTGTAAAGGCGTCTGACCACAGTGGGGCGGCCATTAAGTGATGGTGTCACGTTAAAAACACTATTGAGGAAGGCAACGGGAAACCACCTCAATCATAATTCACATGAAAAATGATGGACGGAAGACAGAATATGAGTCCTTGCAACTGCGGGACTCGGCCCAAGGGGCCTTGTGTCGTGCCCGGTAGCGGGGGAGGCAAGGCTTACGCGGTCGTCATCCCACGAAACCCTTGCAGGGGAGAAATAACAGCAGCAGGACAGAAGACGCAGAAGAAGACGAAAGTAGTTAAAGTAGGAACATGGAACGTCAGGACAATGTTGAGGACAGGCAAATTAGAGAATATCAAGTGAGAGATGGAAAGAGGTAATATCGATGTTTTAGGTCTATGCGAGGTGAGATGGAAGGATAGCAAGGATTACTGGAGTGACAATTATAGAGTGATATACAGCGGCGGGGACGAGAGCCAACGAGGGGTTGCCGTAATATTAAATAAAGGGGTAGGAAGAAGCGTAGTCAACATAGAGTAAGCAACAAATAGAATCTTACTCGTAGAGATTAAAGCAGAACCGATGAACTTGGTCATTGTTCAGGTATACATGCCAACGAGCAACCACAAGGAGGAAGAAGTTGATAGGATGTACGATGAGTTAGAGGATATAATCGCGTGTGTTCCTGCAGGGAAACATTTGGTAGTAATGGGGGATTGGAATGCGACGGTTATCGAAGGAAGAGATGGTGGTGAGGTGAGGGACTATGAGTTAGGCACGAGGAATGAACGCGGGGAGAAAGCAATTGAATTCTGCAGGAGACAGGGGTTAGTCATCACCAACACATGGTTAAGACCCCAAAAAAGGCGTAGGTATACATTAAAAATGCCAGGTGACACAGAAAGGTATCAGTTAGATTATATTATGGTTAAGCACAGGTTTAGGAACAGTGTGATAAATTCGCACAGATTCCCAGGAGCGGATGCGAACTCTGACCACAATTTAGTGGTTATTAAATGTAACGTCCATTTCGAAAAAAGGCAGAGGCGGCGGGTTATGAAATGGAATGTAGAAGCATTAAATGGATTAACGAGGAAGGAGTATCAGCAGGCTGTAGAGAAAATCATGGATGGGGATAAAGAGCAGAGTACTATCGAAGGAAAATGGGAGTTAATCAAGAAAGTGATTTCAAAAGCCGCAAAAGAAACCATAGGAATCGCTAATGGTAAAAGAACAAGGAAACCATGGGTAACGAATGAGATGATTGCAAATATGGATGAGAGAAGAAGATGGAAGAATGTAAACACAGAGTCAGGTAAAATGAAGTACAAATAGTTAAACAATAAATTGAGAAGGGCCACAAATAAAGCAAAAGAAGAATGGTGGAAAACGCAATGCAAGGATATGGAAAGTTTTCAGAGGAAGGGTTTCAGAGGATTGGGAAGTAAGAAGGCAAGCAGTTGCTGTCTGTGCTAGCAGTTAAAGATAAGTGGGGTAAGATGATAATTGAACCAGATACGAGGCGTATTCTTAAAGTAAGGCCCGTTTAGTCACAGGAAAAAATATACTCATATGAAACACATTTCATTGGCACTTTTAGTTAGCTACAAACCTACTTCACTTATCTGCATAATCGCCGTTCACTTCTAAGCATTTTTCGTACCGCTGCACCAGCTTCTTTAACCCCTCTGCATAGAAACTCGCCGCCTGAGGGTTGAACCAATCGACAACGCCATTCTTGAGTTCCTCTTCGGTTTCGAAACGCTGTCCACTGAACCACTCTTTCAAGTGCAAGAAGAGGAAGTAGTCGCTGGGTGTAAGGTCAGGACTGTACGGTGGGTGGTTTAAAGAGTTCCCAACGACCCAAAAACTCTAGTCCACTGGACATTCTTTGCTCTTTGTGGTGGTCGGTGAACATTTTCGGAACTCACCTTGCACGCAATGTGTGGTATCCGAGGTTTTCCGTAACAATATTGTAGACAGTAGTGCGTCCAAGTTGAGGAAATTGTTCAGCCAGGCCATTAATTTTCAATCGACGATCACATCGCAGTTTTTGTTCCACTTGCGAAACAATTTCATCGGTCAGAATACTGGGCCTACCACTTCGCTTTCGTCATGGGCATTTGTTCGTCCATTTTTAAAATCACAGCCCGATTGTCTAACCTTTCCTTCACTCATAACTGTAGGTTTATAAACTAGGCATAATTCAGATGAATTTCAGCAGCCGACAATCTGTTTACATACAAGAATCGTATAACAGAACGCACTTCACAGCTGGCGGGATCAACGATTGTCGCGGACATTGTTGTTTGCATGCACGGACAAGCAAACGCCTTCTGAAACAAAACAAATGCTGCCATAGCTTCTCAATGAATCAGTAGATGGCGCTGCAGGAGCAAAACTGTGTTCTGAAGCGCCAATATTTAAATATAAGCAAACGGTACTTACTTTAAGAATACGTCTCGTAAAATCGAAGAGAGATGGAAGGAATATATAGAAACACTGTATAGTAGAGAACTTATGCCGACGAGGTTAGACATAGAAAAAGAACATGACGTAGAAGGAGATAGCTTAGGTCCAGACCTACTCGACGATAAAATAGAAAGGGCATTAAAGGAGATGAAAGCAAATAAGGCCGTGGGGGTGGACAACATTCCTATGGAACTGTTGAAATGTTTAGGAAAATGTGGGAAGAAGATTATATATGGACTGCTTCGTAGTATCTATGAAGAAGGAATCTGGCCGGAAGATTTTGTGAGGTCAGTGATAGTTCCTATTCCGAAAAAGGTAAAGGCTATATCATATGAGGATTACAGAACAATAAGTTTGATATCCCATTAAGCTAAAGTTATTCTCAGGATCATCAACAAAAGGATAGAGAGTAAGGCAAATGATTACTTAGGGGATGATCAGTTTAGGAAGGGAAGAGGTACGCGTGATGCCATTGCAGTAATGAGATCACTAATTGAGAGGAATATAGAATACAACCAGGACGTTTTTGCTTGTTTTGTAGATTTCGAAAAAGCGTTTGAAAGAGTGAATTCGGAAAAATAATGCGTGTATTGCAGAAAATAGGAATGGATTGGAGGCACAGGAGACTGATCCGCAACCTGCACATGTCTCAGACTGCTCAGGTGCGAGTGGGGAACGGAGAGTCCGGATAGGCAGTGTTAGGAAGAGGTGTATGGCAGGGTTGCCCATTGTCACCGGTGCTGTTCAACGTATATGTGGAGGAAATGATTAAAGAAGCATGGGAAGAACTGGAGGTAGGAATGAAAGTCGGAGGGGAATTCGTAAAATCGGTTAGGTTTGCTGGTGACCAAGCATTAGTTGCTCAGTCAGCCAAAGGGTTGAAAGCATTTCTGAGTGAATTGGAGGTTCAGTGCGATAAATATGGCATTATTATTATTAGGTAATCTACCGTTTAAGGTAGGTTTTTGGATGGACACAACCATCAAACAACCATTTTGTGACTCCCCACCTATCACACTAATCTATATCAGGTCCCTCTTCATCTCGGTGTACTTCTTTCCTCCCTTCATCCCGTCCAACATCCCTATCCTATTCCTGCCCTACCTCGCTTGCCAAACATTCTCCCCTCTATTACCCTCTTCAACATTCCACTACCGCTAAATACGCCTTTCATCCATTTTTCCTGCCTCCATAGGATTTCTCTCAAAAACCCTTCTCCTCACCCACCATCTCTAGTACTTCCACATTTGTTTTCCTTTCGGTCCATTTCACCTTCTCCATTCTTCTCCACACCCACATTTCAAAAGCCTCCAATCTACGTCTATCCTCCTGCTTCAGTGACCACGTTTCCGCGCCGTACATAGCTACGCTCCATATCAGAGTATTTACGAGTCTTGTCTTAACATCCCTACTCAACGTCCCCGTCATCAAATCCCTCCTCCTTGAGAAAGCCTCCTTGCTTAGCGCAAATCTTCTCCTTACGTCCCTACCACTTTGACCGTATTGGTCCTAAACACTTCCGAGACATGTAAACTACTCTATTTTTTCTCCTCCTGTTTTAATGTTTAGCTTAGCCTTTTTCTTTCTGGAAAATTGCATAACCTTTGTTTTATTAATATTGATTCTCATCCCATATCTATCGCATTGAACCTCCAATTCACTCAGCAATGCTTGCAACCCCTTGGCTGACTGAGCAACTAATGCTTGGTCACCAGCAAACCTAACCGATTTTACGAATTCCCCTCCGACTTTCATTCCTACCTCCAGTTCTTCCCATGCTTCTTTAATCATTTCCTCCACATATACGTTGAACAGCACCGGTGACAATGGGCAACCCTGCCTTACACCTCTTCCTAACACTGCCCATCCGGACTCTACGTTCCCCACTCACACCTGAGCAGTCTGAGACATGTGCAGGTTGCGGATCAGTCTCCTGTGCCTCAAATCCATTCCTATTTTCTGCAATACACGCATTATTTTTCCCAATTCACTCTATCAAACGCTTTTTCGAAATCTACAAAACAGGCAAAAACGTCCTGGTTGTATTCTATATTCCTCTTAATTAGTGATCTCATTACTGCAATGGCATCACGCGTACCTCTTCCCTTCCTAAACTGATCATCCCCTAAGTAATCATTTGCCTAACTCTCTATCCTTTTGTTGATGATCCTGAGAATAACTTTAGCTGCGTGGGATATCAAAACTTATTGTTCTGTAATTCTCACATGATGTAGACGTTGCCTTTTTTGGAATAGGAACTAACACCGATCTCACAAAATCTTCCGGCCAGATTCCTTCTTCATAGATACTACGAATCAGTCCATATAGGGCCTTCTTCCCGCATTTTCCTAAACATTTCAACAGTTCTACAGGTATGTTGTCCACCCCCACGGCCTTATTTGCTTTCATTTCCTTTAATGCCCTTTCTATTTCATCGTCGAGTATGCCTGGACCTAAGCTATCTCCTTCTACGTCATGTTCCTTTTCTATGTCTAATCTTGTCGGCCTAAGTTCTTTACCATACAGTGTTTCTATATATTCCTTCCATCTCTCTTGGATTTTTCCTGATTCAACTATTATCTTACCCCACATATCTTTAACTGTTAGCACTGATCTTGCCTTCTTACTTCCCGATAATGGCTTAACCTTGCTGTATAGCGCACCAATTTCACCCTTCCTCTGTAAACTTTCCATATCCTCGCATTGCGTTTTTCACCATTCTTCTTTTGCTTTATTTGTGGCCCTTCTTAATTTATTGTTTAACTATTTGTACTTCATGTTGCCTAACTCTGTGTTTACATTCTTACATCTTCTTTTCTCATCCATCTTTGCAATCATCTCATCCGTGACCCATGGTTTCCTTCTTTTCCCCTTAACGGTTCCAAAACTTCTTTTGCTGCTTCCGAAATCCCTTGCTTGATACATTCCCATTTTTCTTCGATTGTACTCAGTCCTTTACCGTCATCCATTATTTTCTCTACAGCCAGCTAATACTCCTTTCTCGTTAATCCATCTAATGCTTCTACGTTCCATTTCCTAACCCGCCGCCCTTGCCTTATCTTCTTGAAACGGACGTTGCATTTCATAACAACTAAATTGTGGTCAGAGGCCGCATCCGCTCCTGGGAAACTGTGCGAATTTATCACACTGTTCCTAAACCTATGCCTAACCATAATATAATCTAACTGGTACCTTTCTGAGTCACCTGGCATTTTCTATGTATACTTTCGCCTTTTGTGATGTCTAAGTCATGTGTTGGTGATGACTAACCCCTGTCTCCTGCAGAATTCAATCGCTTTCTCCCCAAGTTCATTCCTCGTGCCTAACCCATAGTCCCCCACCTCACCACCTTCTCTTCCTTCGCCTACCGTCGCATTCCAATCCCCCATCACTATCAAATGTTTCCCTGCAGGATCACACGCGATTATATCCTCTAACTCATCGTACATCCTATCGACTTCTTCCTCCTTGTGATTGCTCGGTGGCATGTATACCTGAACAATGACCAAGTTCGTCGGCTCTCCTTTAATCTCTTCGAATAAAATTCTATCTGTCGCTTGCTCTATGTTGACTGCGCTTCTTCCTACCCCTTTATTTAATATTATGGCAACCCCTCGTTGGCTCTCGTCCCCACCGCTGTATATCACTCTATAATTGTCACTCCAGTAATGCCCGCTATCCTTCCATCTCACCTCGCAGAGACCTAAAACTACTATATTACCTCTTTCCATCTCTCGCTTAATATTTTCTAATTTTCCTGTTCTCAACATTGTCCTGACGTTCCACGTTCATATTCTAACAAATATGGCATGAGAATCAATATAAATAAAACAAAGGTTATGCGATTTTCCAGGAAGAAGAAGGCTAAGGTAAACATTAAAATAGGAGGGGAAAAAATAGAGTAGGTAGAACGGTTTACGTATCTCAGAAGTGTTTTGGACCAACACGGTCAAAGTAGTAGGGACGTAAGGAGAAGAATGCGCTAGGCAACGAGGCTTTCTCAAGGAGGAAGGAGTTAATGACGGGGACGTTGAGTAGGGAGGTTAAGAAAAGACTCGTTAAAACTCTTATATGGAGCGTAGTTATGTATGACGCGGAAACGTGGTCGCTGAAGCAGGAGGATAGACGTAAATTGGAGGCTTTTGAAATGTGGGTGTGGAGAAAAATGGAGAAGGTGAAATGGACCGAAGGGAATACAAATGAGGAAGTTCTGGAGATGGTGGGTGAGGAGAGAGGTTTGTTGAGAGAAATCCTATGGAGGCAGGAAAAATGGATGAAAGGCGTATTGAGCGGTAGTGGAATGTTGAAGAGGGTAATAGAGGGGAGAATGTTGGGCATGCGAGGAAAGGGCAGGAATAGGATAGGTATATTGGACGGGATGAAGGGAGGAAGGGAGTACACAGAGTAGAAGAGGGACCTGATGTAGAGTAGGTTCCTGGATTGGGTTTTGTTTGGAGTTATAAAATATGTATTCGATAGTTGTGTCCATCCAAAAACCTACCTAAACCGGCAGATTATCTAATGGTAATAATGCAGTATTCATTATATTGTTTATTTGTCCGTTTGTTGTTTTCAAGTCGATGCTTCTTAACACAATAATAAGAACTATCAAAAATACGTTTGGTCGTTTGGGTTCTTGAGGGATCCGATTACACGAGCGGGTATTCAGAGGTAATCTAGTAATCAGGTACCCGGGTAATTAAACGAGTGCCCAAGTATTCACATACGAGAAACCGCTGTAATATAAATCGGGGATCCGATCATTCACCGAAGTATTTATTCATCCAAATACTCACTCATGTATCCATCCAGGTATTCATTTACTGATCCAGATATCCATTTTATACTCATTCGGATTTATGAATACCAAGTAATGAAAACATTTGGCACCCTTCTATTTCAATCTATCACTCATTATTTCTCCAGGAGTAAAGTGTTATTTCTCCTGGCTAAATCAAGTGGTGAGGAGGAAGAATTCCCTTTGTCAGTGAAGCGATGTGAAATTCTTTCTCCAAATGAAGTTAGAATTTCTCTGCGTTCGGTGCATCCATCATTCGACTTCAAACAGACTAGATTAAAGCCGAGAATACGAACGGACCGTAAATGCATTTCGCCATTATATTCCCCAAGTCGACCTGACCCAACAACTTCTTTGATGGTTAAAGGAAAGTTTGTTGATTTTTGACTCTCTTCCATTTCATGAATGTTGATCTGGTGGTTTTCCGACCTGGAATACGATAGTTGTTTGAAAAGTTTTTTTGGAATGGAAGAGAAATAAACGGCCAACCTCCGTGAAACAGTTTCAATTTGGTCTCTCTATACACTAATGCACTTGGTCTAGCGATGTCCCAATGTCTAGATCTAATCCCGAAAATTAGATTCCTTCGGGCTTGCTAAACACCTGTCCACTTCGGCTGCTAGTTCTTTCGTTTGAAGAGAATCTCCGTCCACTTAAATAATCTTGAGCTTGGGAAAGAGATAGAAAGCTGATGGAGCCTAATCAGGCGAATAAGGCGGGTGTGGCAAACATTGGTACCTTATTTCACGTATTTTTGCCATTGAAACGACACTTGTGTTTGGGCGTGCATTATCTTGACAAAAGATGACTTTATTCCTTGTCAAACCTGGCTTTTTTGTGTATATTTGACTGTAGTTGGTCCTTGAGGTTAGCGTAGTATTGTTCAGTAATTTTTCGACCAGTGGGAAGACAATCTCTCAGCAGAATCCCTTTCGCATTCCAGAAAACTGAAGCCATCACCTTTCCGGCAGACCATATTGCCTTTGCTTTCTTTGGTGGTGGTGAATCAACATGTTTGCACTGCTTTTACTGCTGTTTTGTCTCTGAGGTTTATCAGTGGACTCAAGTTCCATCTGTAGTCACCAAGTGGCGCAGAAAATCTAGTTAGTTGCTTTTCAAATGGGTCAAACATAGTTCAGAGATTTCCATTCTTATACTTCTGTGATCCTGCGTCAAGAGTAGCGGCACTCATCTAGCAGATATCTTTCTTATATCCAATCCCACCATTAAAATGTGACATTCCCGTTCAGTTGACATCCCTACAGCTTCAAAGATTTCACACACTTTCAGTTGGGGATCCTCCATGACCGTTTTATGCACTTATGTAATAATTTCTGGGGTAGTGGCACTTTTTGGCCGACCACTACGCGGATTATCATCTAAGCTGTCCATACCAAGCATAAACTCGTTTGTCCCCTTGGCAACAGTTGAATGAGAAGCGGCAGTGTTCCCCAGAGTGTCCTGAAAGTCTGCATGAATTTCTTTTGCTCTCATACCGTACTTTACGAAGTAATGAATCAACACTCGAATCTCAATTTTTTTCCTTCTTCACAATTTTCTACACGACAGAAAGGCGTCCACACCACAGATCTCTTCGCAGAGCACCGACGCGTTACGAAATAACTCACGAAGGACTACCTATTACTAGCGCTAGTGCTGACATTTGGTGTGATTCCGGGAAATGTCCAAACTACCTTCGAATATACGATTTGGCCATAGCAGCTGGAAGAATGAAATCCAGATTAACAAATCCGTTAATCCCCTCAATGAATGTACAAGTACCTCTAGCAAATTCTACCCTGACAGTTTTATCTTTCAAAATGCTATTTCAGAAAGGTGATATTTTTCAGCTGGAGGGATGAGAATAGTAACAACTTCTAAACACTTGATTTTGACAGAAAAATGTCATTTAATACATAAGTGATAATATACAAAGAACGTAATAAATAAAAATGTACAAGGTTGAAACGACAGGCCACCCTGATGTTGAGTTAATCGGCGAGGAAAATATTTCGGCCAGCGACGGGTTGGCAAGGGCGGAAGTTCTCCTTCACTCTTCCCGTTGGAGACATCAGCTGTCTGAATTCAGCTATCTGAAAAACAAAAGACATGGTTTCGCATTAGATATAGGACCCATTTAGGCATGAGGTTAAATGGACCATAACCTCGAGCATTATCTTTAAGAGGAAAAGAATAAATTGCTTATGGAATGTAAACACAGAAACTCAAAGAGTAACGATGGAATTTAGAATAAGTATATCACAATGACAATTAATAGCGCAAATTAATAATTCGTAGTTCCTAACTGTTACCTTGCCGAGTTAACTTCTCGTCCTTATCTCTAGCATATTCGTTCGCTCTCAAAGGCCCAAACCGTAATCCAGAGGACACTGCAGCTTCATCAGATGACCTAAATTCTAAACGTTCACGCTGAATTCTAACGCTGGTGCGACACTTGGCAATTAGAATTAAACTTAAAAAAGTGCGCCGTGATGAATTTGTGGAAAAAGATCAATTCCCTCCCGACCGCCTTCTGCATCGGGAACACCGAAATGGAAAATGCAGACTCTTATTTAATACCTAGGCGTTACCCTCACTCACAACGTCTCCTCGGTAGCATACTATATACGGGGAATGTGGGCAAGCTAACAAAAAATTAGGATTTATGACAGGAGTACCGGGTAAATGTGATGAAAATGTCAAAGAGGTCGCTGTTTAGGCCTTCTTTAGAATATGCTCCAAGCATATGGGGTCCTCACGAAGTTGGATTAATTGCCCAATTGGATCGCGTGCAGCGTAAAGGGGCTAGATTTGTAAAAAGCTGTTATGATAAACGTAGTAGTGCATCCAAAATTATATAGAAGCTAGGCTGGGAATCGTTCACAGAGCGAAGATTAAATTACGGAATAAATCTCTTTCATAAATTGGAAGGATGTCTCCGTAAACCATATTTTTAATGAAAACTTGATTAGGAACCATCGATAAGAAGCTGGTAGTGGTCAAAGAAAGGTATGCGAACATGCGTCTATTGACAATAAATGCGAACATGTGAAAGGTTGGATTCCCGTAAATAGTCAATTCCAGATTGATTTCCTTCAATGGACATTTCCTCAGTGTCTGACTCTTGTTTTCTGATAAATAAAACAGTTTCTGGCGTAACTTGGTGGAAAATCTTCATACTGACTTTTAATAATCAAACCACTTTATGTTATAACGAAACCTGGGTAGTAAAAATTAAAAAGTTTATGTGGAAAAGTAAAGTGGTTTGATTATTAAAAGTCTTGTTTTCTGATTGAAAGTTGCGGAAACCAAAATTAGTTTAACATAAATAGGGGACATATTTCAATATTGCTCTTTCATTTTGTACGGCACACTTGAACACTTACTCCAATCGACGTAAGAAACCTATCTAGTGCGATAGAAAATAAACGGTAATCAACCCGAAGGTCGGTTTGATAGGTGACGGTAGAGTTCACCCAGGAGTAAGCCCAACAGCTTGTGAAATTCACACATCAGAGTAGGGGGAGCCAGTTGTTCCTTTGAAACCAGTTCCCAGAAAACATAACACTGTATATGGAATAACAAAATCACCTTGCGTCAAGTTGATAGGCATTGTTGGAGGCATTTTTGACTCAACACACCTGCATTAATTCTTTATTCTATTTTTTGTACTTTTCAGATCAATGTATGGCTTAGTTCAGCCGACGCTTCCAATACCTCGGGCTAGCTTTCGAAAGCCGTCATAAAAGGGTGCACGAACTTCCTCGCACAACATACGAGTATGTTTCCTGTCACCCGGAAGTCCTGGCGCCGCTGAAAGAAATGGGCCAATGGGCGCTCGCCAGCTTTTCTGATGCAACGGAGGCGCCGGTCCGGCTGTCTTTCGCCGAGGGAATCCAAAGAAAGAGAGACGGCCACAAAGCGAGAGGGGCTTCCGAGAATGAAAGCGGTAAAACGGGAGCGCGAGTAGTGGCCTCGAGGGAGTTATATTTTGGCGCGACGGTGGCGGAGGATAGAGAGAAGAGGGCGATGCCTTTCGAATGCATTGTGCAGAGACGTGGAAGGAAATCTCGGTTGGCACGAAGTAAACGCCCGCTAATTAACTAATTGTGACTTATTGTAATTGATGGAGCTAGATTTGTAAAAGGTTGCTGTGATAAACTTAGTGGCGTATCCAAAGTTTAGCATCTTCCGTTTATCCGATGGGAGGATCTCCCACTTAATAATCATCCATCACTTAAGTTGAGAACGAACTATTTATTTGATTTAAATATCTAATAAAGAACTCGTTAAAATTAGTTAAGTGATAGATGATTAATTAGTTGGAGTTCCTCCCATCGGATAATCGGAAGATAGAACCCTGCCCGAGACGTGGATAACGTATTGACATGTAATGGCTATTCCCGGTTTAATTTACGATTTGAATGATCTCATCACTCGCACGCCTTTAAAACCCCAATTATTTACAAATTTGTTGTAGAGTCGACCTGGGTGTTACCCTCACTCACGATCTCTCCGGGGTGAAACACACACACATGTGGATAAGCTAACGAAAAATTAGGATTTATTAGAAGAGTACTGGGTAAATGTAATGAAAAGGTCAAAGAGAAATGTTATCTGTCGCTGGTTAGGCCTCATTTAGAATATTCTGTAAGAATATGGGATCCTCACGAAGTTATATTGATTGCCGAATTGGATAGCGTGCAGCGCAGAGGAGCTAGATTTATGAAACGTTGCTATGATAAACTTAGTAGCGTATCCAAAACATTAGAGGAGCTAGGCTGGGGATCACTCAAGGAGCGAAGGTTAAATCACAGATTGAAGCTCTTGCATAAATTAGAAGGATGTCTCTTTAGTAATGATGTTGAAAGTGTATTATTCCCCTCAACGTACTACGGAAGGAGAGCTCATGTCAATAAAATTGGAGAGATTAATTGTAGAACAGATAGATTTGAGATATCATTTTTTCCATGAACAACAAGGGATCATAATAGCATTCTCCGACCGCGGTAGGGTCATATTCGGGTCGAAAATAGCCTGGTGTGTGTTCACCCCCTGCCATACGCTCTAGCAGTACTTGTAGTGTACTAAAACAGCTACTTTATTACCATTTGCAGACTTCTACTCACTCGATAATTGATGTGGGTTTCGGGCCCATGCCAGTTTTTCGAACTCCGTTGCGAAATTATTTTCCTCGCAGGGATCAAATTTTGATTATTTTGCGAAGAGTTCAGTTTACCATGTTTGGAAATATACAGGGTTCGTCCGGAAAATAAGTGTACTGAGCTCAGGAAAAAAAATTTATTACACTTTTACATATCTAAAGCTAATATTCCTCAAAATAGGACCCTTGTGAGTCAATACACTTATTCCAGCGGCGTTCCCATTCCTGGAACGCTCCCGCGAAGGCATCATCGGGAACCTCTCGAAGACACGTTGTCACGGCCTCTTTAACGGCGTCCAAAGTCCCGTATCGCGTTCCTTTCAAACTCCTCTTTATCTTCGGGAACAGAAACATTCTCTAAAAAATGTGGATCATTTTTGCAATGATCCGCAAGTTGTGTCGCGATTTCCAAACGATTGAGTCTTTGATCATCACTGAGCACTTTCGGCACCAACTTTGCACAAATGTTTCGCATCTGTAATTGGTCCCTAATAATCTCGTGCACTATTGTTTTTGGCACATTACACTGCTCTGCTATCATCCGAACACTAAGACGACGATCAGAGTTCAGTACATCGCGAACTTTTCGCACATTTTCGTCGGTGAGTGTCGTTGATGAGCGTCCAGGCCGTGGTTCGTCGTCGACCTCTTCTCTGCCCCCCACGAACGTCTTGTGCCACCGAAAGATCATGTTTCTGGACATGTCTGACTCCCCGTAAGCCTGGTTAATCATACCGACAGTTTCGGTAGACGATTTCCCAAGCTTTACCGCAAATTTGATGGAAAAACGCTGCTCCAAAAACTTCGGCATCGCGTTCCGTGACGTGGGTCGAGCGTGGAAGTTCGCGTTAACAGAGCTCCTCACTACACCACAGCTCAGAGCCAACTGCCTTTTTCAGCGTCGCTTACCAAAATACCCCCCTCCAATCGCAGCCCGTCAGAGCGGTGCTGGGCGCGCCTGGAGCGGCGGGAAAAAATCAGTACACTTATTTTTCGGACGAACCTTGTATTCACCAATATTTTTAACGGTTTAAAATCTAAAATTTAGCTTGAATGTCCGACATGCTATTTGTAGCATAATTGTGTTTAACAACAAAATATGCACGTTTTATTTGGAACAGAGCAGCCTGTGAATCAAGTGTTAAATCGTCTCAGGTATCCGACTACGGTAGGGGTGAAAATATTCGGGTGAAAATTAGTCTGGTGTGTATTCACCCCCTGCCACACGCCCCAGTGGTTGCTTGCAGGGTAATAAGAATACTAAAATACTATGGCCTGGGATAGGGATACGAGAGGATGGCGTCCCAGTGCACCGGTCATAATCTCCCCCCCTTCCATGCAGCCTTAGGCGCAGCGTGGCTGTGGCTTGGCAATGAGCAATTTTTGCAATGTGCGCTTTTTGCCCAAACTCTTGCAGGTCAGAAGTTTGAAATGACTTCATTGATAATGTGCAAACCCGACATGTGTACAGTTTTATCCCGGAAATATTATAACAGCTAGGCTGGGAATCACTTAGTGGAGCGAAGGCTACGTAAATGCCAGAATGAAGCTCTTGCATAAATTGGAAGGAGGTCTCTTTGGCAGTGATGTTGAAAATCTATTATTACCCTCATCGCACTACGCCAGATGAGATCATGTCAATAATATTACAGAATGTAGAACGGATAGATTTAATATTTCATTTTTTCCACGAACGATAGGGGATCACAATAACATTGTTCTACCGCGGTAGGGTCATATTTGTGTTAAAATTATTCTAGTGTGTATTCATCCCCTGCCACACATCTTGGCGGTGGCTTGCAGGGTATACATAAATAAAATAAATAAATACACACCCCGATTCACCCAATTTCTGATTTGCAAACCTGAACAATATGGAAAGATTCTTTGGACGCTTTGTTGATAAACAAAACCAATTGAAGTAAGCAATAAAGGAATTCCTCAACTGATGTAAGTGTGACTCTTAGATATTATTATTAATATTGGCGTTAGAAGATACAAAATATGTTTAATTCCTTGCAGCAATGAGCAGCACTTTCACAATGCGAGTAATCAGTTATACTGTTGAACATTAAAACCCGTCCAATAAGAAAGAAACAGTGTCATCAAAAGTGCATGAATATCTTTCAAATGCATCTTCCAATTCATTTGTCGATCCATTTGAAGCACCACGTGAATTCTCGGAATAAAATGCGAAAAGGCTTCGCATGCCAAGGAGCACATTCTTTGGAAGACTTTTCGGACAGACCTGACAGCGGGGATCTCGATCATTGCGTCGCTCGATAGTGTTTTATTGTGGTACACATCACTGGCATTGACACCTTTCATGATTTTTTGTTTTAGGGGCAGTCAAATAAAAGCCGAACACCCGCTACAACAACCAGTCCGCCCACCAACAAGGGCATAACCCAACAACTGCGTGCGCCTGTGGGTTGTCACTATGCAGATCTCCTACCAAAGTAATGACAGTATCGATGTGTACAAGCTAGCTTCTAGCTTTCAGCGGACTGTGTGATATGGCGGGTGTTCGGTTTTCATTTGACTGACCCTTAGTTATTAGCACGCCCTCAGACCCCGGGTAGTTGCTCTGCGGCAAGGATTTCGTTCACCGAGTCATTCGCCCAAAGAGATGTGTTCCGCCTCTCTGGGAAATTCCAAGTTGAACAAGTCGCATCTCTAGATTAAAGCTCTCCGAGATGAGTCACAATTGCCTTCCACTGAAAGATGTAAGCGGAAGCGAGCAGATTCGCTTCCTTGAATCTCTTCGAAGGTCCGAACGAGTTTTCAGGGACAAGTTCATCCTGACGGCGCATGCGTGTGCCCGATTCAGAGAGGTGCGGTGGAGAGCTAATTGGCTTCACCGACTGATCAAGGAGGTTCGATTCCAAATCACTGGTTTCACCAAGATATTTTGGACGCCACTCTTCGGAGGAGGGGCGTTGCAATTTCACCGAGGCACACCGTCCGGTGGAATCGTGGAATGCAATCTAAAACGGTCGGGTGAAGTCACAAGCACACCGACATTCCACGCTAACTTACGACGCTAGTCATTCAGAAAAATCATTTCAAGGAACGCAAGTCGGTCGGCACCGCCAGAGCATGAGCTTCGGTTTCCCCTTCGGCAAGTACACGTACTTAGAAACGCGTACTTACCAAAGTCAATGAGGCTTAGTGGCGAACCGCTCGCTGCACTTGGGGGAAAAGGCACGGGGGAGGAACAGTTCACAGAGAGGAAAATGAGGCGAGCTTGGAACGCCCTTTCAATTGCCGTCAGCGTGACATCTGCGCGCTTAACGGCTAAACGATTATATCCGCACCTGTACACATTCGTTCGAAAGCCTCATTTCCCCTCATCGCGGGGTCACGGAGTGAGGAGAAATTAATCACTCGAAGTTTCTTAGCCTCTTGACTAAAGCAATAGCGATGTCACTTGTAATCGTGAATGCGTTATTTGTCAAATCTTTTCACGATGTCGTCTTTCTGCAGAATATTCAGGAATGGCCGACTTCATTAATCGTTAAAGTAGGGTACTATGTGCTGCTATGTCCCCAGAACAAATATCTGTGATTACTTTAAGCGAACGTCGTGAATACGTTTTGGTTGCCACGTAGCGACCACGGGAAAATGACAACATTATAATAAAAAGCCGTCCATATAAAATTTTTGGATTGCAACAGAAATATCTTGGGGGTGGGCACCCATGATTAACGAATGTATTCCCTCAGTCTACTGCCTTAGTTTTTTTAAGCATCGTTCCCAAACTTACGGCGTGCGTTTAGCCTTTGACGCGCAGTACTCTGAAATATATCTTTTTGCAAACAAACTGCTATTTCTCTGTGGAAAAATTAGTTGAGTCCACAAACTTCACAGTCATTCATCGCTTATTATATTTTATTATTTGGTAGCAATAACACTTTAGAACCCCAGTTATCTCGTTCAGCGTAGAGGAGCTAGATTTGTAAAATGTTGTTGTGATTAACTCAGTAGCGTATCCAAAATATTAGAGCAGCTAAGCTGGGAATCACTTAATTGAGCGAAATTTAAATTACAGATTAAATCTCTTGCATTACTTGGAATGACGTCTCTTTAGTAGTGTTGTTGAAAATGTATTATTAACTCCATCGTAACACGGTAGGAGAGATCATGTCAATTAAGTTGGAGGGATCAAATGTAGAGCGGATAGATTTAAGATGTCATGTTTTTCACGAACGATAAGAGATTGGAATAACATTGTCCGATCGCGGTAGGGTCATGTTCGGGTAAAATTACTCTGGTGTGTATTCACCCCCTGCCACACACCCTAGCGGTGGCTGGCTGGGTACTAAAATATCAATATCAAGCATCGAAGCAATAGAGCAGTACTCTAGATGTTTGTTAAGTTTCTGCAGTCGAAGGTTGAGGTCGAAGCGATTCTATTTTAATCGGAAAAATTATTTTTAAGAAAGTGAAAGGAAGCGGCCACAATATGCCGTCATATCATGACTTTTCATGTTTATGCTTAAAATTCAGTCGTTTAGTTACCTAATCAAGCGCGAGGGCAATTTCATACATGTGGGTTAACCAAGAACGAACTAAAACAAAAAGTAATTGGAAACTGTTCAACGGCCACTTTAGCTAAATAAGGGGCTTTATAAATGGAAGATCTAACTAAACACATACGTAACTATAGTAAAATACAGGATTTGGACATAAGTATGGCCCACATGTGAATAGGCATGAACTCTCTTTTTTCCTACTGCTAAGTTGGCCCTCGTCCTCGGTTTGAAAACAGACGTCAGAACGACAATAGATTCATGTAATATCTCGAACCAGGATTTATTGAATGGAAAAGGAGGCTGCAAACTTTCCTTGTACTGGCTTTATGATCGGTTTCATAAAAATATATACGTTTTTTTCATAATCCGAGGCCAGGCCACGGCCCCGAAATATGTAACATGGCGTCCCGAGCCCGCCCCTCCTTTGGTTGCGCCCGCACATGCTGCTATCATCGGAGTGAATCTCTTCCACCTCTGCCCTCGGACCCACCTGCTTCGTGGAGATGGGTGTGGGCTCCGGGAACACGATCCACGTGACGTTCTCGTCGTATTGGGGCGTGGTCAGCGATCCCAGGTAGGTGAAGTAGCCGCCGCGACCGCTGGCGCTCCCCGCGAAGTGCGACTGCACGACGCCCTTGACCCAGAAGAGGGCGGCCGCCGCCTCCGTCCCTCCCCCCTCCGCCGAGGGCCTCACCAACGCGCACTTTCCCTTCTCCGCGCACACGTCCTTCACCCTCGAGGACAGCATCGACAGGCCGTCGTTCTCGATGACGCCCACCTTCAGAGGAAAACAACAGTGAATGAATGGATTAGATGAAACGATTAAAAATTGCGAGGTCCTCGAGACGGCAACGACTCAAATCATTTGCAAGGAGGCACGCATTATCATACATGGACGAACGATTCTGAAAACAAAAAGTGACGAGTAAATAAAAATCAACAGACTATATATATATATATATATATATATATATATATATATATATATATATATATATATATATATATATATATATATATATATATATATATATGCGGGTTGCGGTGGTCTAGCGGGTAGAGCGTTGGACTACTGACCGGAGGGTCCCGGGTTCGATTCCCGGGCTAGGCACTTTGGGCACCTGCAGCTCCACCCAAGCTAGTTGATTTTTCGGGTACCAGATCTTCCTGGGAAACCATAACCGGCACAGGGAAAGGAACTGGCCCCCCTACCCTGATGTGTGAATATTCACACGCCGTTGGGCTTGGTACACGGGTGAGCTCTACCATCACCTACTAAACCGACCTTCGGGTTGATTACTGTGTTTATATATATATTTATATATATATATTCAAACTTGAAAATCCCGCCAAACGGCGCACAAATATTCATTCAAACAGAAATAGGTATAAGGAAAGGGGATAGGAAAACACATAAAAGGCGAACACAGGACATGTGGGGAAGGCGGTTTTTGAGCAGATCACGAAAGTAAAAATATTTCCTTATCCGGGATGTAAGGAGAAGAATGCGCTAGGCAATGAGCCTTCTCAAGGAGGAAGGAGTTGATGACGGGGACGTTGAGTAGGGAGGTTAAGACAAGACTCGTAATAACTCTGATATGGAGCGTAGTAATGAATGACGCGGAAACGTGGTCGCTGAAGCAGGAGGATAGATATAGATTGGAGGCTTTTGAAATGTGGGTGTGGAGGAAAATGGAGGTGAAATGGACCGAGAGGAAAACAAATGAGGAAGTACTGGAGATGGTGGGTGAGGAGAGGAGTTTGTTGAGAGAAATCCTATGGAGACAGGAAAGATGGATGAAAGGCGTATTGAGCGGCAGTGGGATGTTGAAGAAGGTAATAGAGGGGAGAAAGTTAGGCAAAAGAGGAAAGGGCAGGAACAGGATAGGTATATTGGATGGGATGAAGGGAGGAAGGAAGTACACAGGGATGAAGAGGGACCTGATGTAGAGTAGGTTGCCGGATTGGGTTTCGTTTGGAGTTACAAAATGTTTATTTGATAGTTGTGTCCATCCAAAAACCTACCTTAACCGGTAGATTACCTAATAATAATCTAAAGTATTATATTTCGGAGGCCACGAAAATAAACGATTGTCAACATTTAATTAACGATCCAGTTATGTAAAAAAGTATATACTATCTCAGTACTATGTACATATAGTATATTCATGTATCGAAATTTGTGACTAATTCAAAGTAAGGGCACACCTTTAAAATGTAGTATTAAACATGTGCATACCTATTTGTTTTCAAGCTATCGTGACTTTTCATTCAAAAATGTGTACTGTACTTTTGCTGCAAAGGCTAATAGCTATAGGGTATATTTGCCGTTAATTTCTAACTAATGAGTGTTTATATTATAAACATTTGTTCGCCGTAGACTCCTGGGGTAAATGGTAAAGTCTCTTTTAAATAAATATAATATTTTTCAAAAATATGAAATATGCCACCCAATATGTAGAAGATGAAACAGTAGGTTTGGTACCACATTCACAGTAATAAACACATAGCTACACTTAATAATTTTCACTGTCCCGGTGGCTCGATGAATTGAAAAGAATACTTAGAAAATCAGTGAAAATATACGCAAACTTAAGGCAAAAATGTTTGTATTTAAACAGCACATTTCCTATTTGTATTCCAGCGAACCTATTCTGATTTTTCATTCCCCTTTCCCTTCATATTAGCTCTTTCCAATTCTGGGATTTTCATGGACCTTAGTCATCACTAGTGGAATGCATTGGGTGGATTTTCCCGGGTTGTTGTACAATAAATTGACGTACGTTTACGGCGGATAAATCCCAATTAATGCGAAGTGTATTCAACTATCAAGGAGAAATCTATCCATACGAAGCCACTTAGATCCCAACAGCTATGGAGGAGACAATATGAGGTCCTCTGCGTCAAAATTTCCCAGAGCGTGATGTCCCAAGCCTGGGAGTTACTGAGAAGGCTTCGCCAAAATCACGGACAATTGAATAAGAATTTTAAAAATTTCTTTCAAAAAATCACTTGAAGTTTTTACGCAAAGGATCCCTAAACTGAGACCCTTTACACTGTCCCAGAGATTGGACAGACCTGTAGATTAAACATTTCATAGTCAGTGCTGTAATCTTTAAACTCTTGAATACAAGTAATTTTACCTCCAGGAAAATACCGATGACGGCCAGGCCATCTCGGTGCTTGAAGGCCTCTGCGACGCTGCCATAGGAGCGGTTGTAATGAACCAGATGGGCCTCCATGGCATACCTGCGACAGCAGAAAATGAATGTTAATCAATATGTAATTGCGGTCACGTCAGCGATCAATTTCGGATACCATTATGGCTGAAGATATCAACGCTTGAAATGATTATTGAATTGCCCTGTTCCATACAACGATTAAAATTCATAAGACCATGATTTTCGCAATTTTTATGAGAACGAAATTTCAACAAAAAATAGAAATGAAAGGGCGGATTTTTAAAAAATTTAACTTATTCAAAATCAGCTGCAATACACGGTGATTTACACATGATTCAAGTGAACAAAATGGCGTGTTCTCGGAGACGGACACTTTTTGCTTCATGCCAATGGAATTGAACCATTTTGGTAGACGTCAAAAGTTTAAAAACATAGACATTACCAAAACAAATGAGAACTCTGTCCTTTTAATTGACCTCCGCGCGTAACTGAGAAATGGAGGAGTAACTAAGTAAACTAATAAAGGCAAGAGCCGTCAAAGTTAATCTTTCTCACTCGATCCTTATCACAACAAAAACATATAAAAGATTGATGATATAGAGATATCCTCAAAAAGAAAATCAGCCACTTTTTCAGCAAAATCCATCCAGATAATCCATCACAATTATGTGTCTGGGAGCTTTAGCACAGGAAAAATAAGAGAACTACGTGGAAAAGAATAAAAATTGTTGCCGACACAAACAGGAGTTCCCTTTCCCACTGCATGTGAAAAACGAAAACATTGCGCTAAGATTATTTCCTTTCCGGGATAGAAGTTCGTTGAAATGGAAAGGTGAACCACAAATGCGTCCTTTTGACTAAACGTAATCATCCACAAACCTTTTGTCGTCTATGATGTGCTCACAGCCCAAGTGGTTCTCGTTGCCCCAATGGAAGTGCATCTGGACGAATTCGTATTCCGCGGACAGTGGCCCTCCAGTCAAGTATGGCATCGCGGCTGGGCAATGGCAATCATCGTCGGCCACGAACGACATCTCCACTGCGGAAATTATCGAAAGGAAAATTAATGAATTACATACGAAATGAGTTATATATCTGATTTCCGCGACTGACACGGATTGGTGGAAAAATTTTAAATAAATTGCTCTATTAAAGGACTCTACTAAATTAATTAAAATTAAACTAATAATAACATGCTCTCACACAAACCCATCCAAACGCAATTGATTAAGAAATGGGTGTTATACAATTTGAGTCTGCTGATTCGCTGGTTTGGTCATGTCGGGAGAGTGGATTAGAGTCGGATCATCGAACTAATGAAGAGGAGTGAACGGCTCAAGAGAGAGGGAAATGCCGAGTGAATCTGATCTGTGAGATTCCCAAGAAAATGAAAGTTAAAAGTTTAAAAAAGAGAAAGGCACGAATTAAACAGTATATTAGAAGAAGCGAATTAAGCACCCAAGCATGGCCATTACCGGAGTGACCGGTGTTCTTCAATGTGATGGAGGCATGTTGGTCCCAATGGTGGTGGAGGACGAGCGCCGGGAACCTCCAGGGGAGGGCGGCGGACGAGTCGATGGCCACCGGGGACTGCCTGGGCCCCGAGTAGCTCTTGAACTCTTCCGGGACTGCTTCCTCACCTAAACAGACAATGAAATGCGCGTGATTTCATTAAGGCTCTCGGGGACACGATGGAACAATAAAGCTTAAACAAAGCACAATGAAAACAATCAGAGGAGGTGTAAATGAATGGTGGTTAATCGTAATACCAAACCCAAGGTGAACGTGGAAATCATTACCACTATCTCCGGAACTCCATCGAAGGGTCAAGCCCTTGGAGCCAGGTTTTAAGACCTCCAGAAATTGAAACTCGTTTAATACAGATTTTTCCTTGGCCAGGCCTTTCTTCTTTTTAAGGAAATCTTTGGACTTGCCTGGGTAAGTTTTGATAATTCCAGCTGCAGCGGGTCTCTTTATCAACGCTTCAAATGTGCACTCACTCACTTACTACTCGCTTAAGTACAAGCTTTTGTTTCGGTCTTCACAAGGCTGCCAAGATGTAATTGGAGACCATGAGACCTTCAACAACTCTTGCGTAGCAGTCTGAGCATATAACTGATTGTGAATTCACCATTCAGTAGCGGATGCAATAAGAATTAATATTTTTTATTTAGGGCAACTGATCTTAAGAATTTCAATGGACGCGATAGCATAAGAACAAAAATTTCATTGGAGGATCCTAATCAAACGCCGAATTGGTAACTCAAGATCCTTAGACTAAGGGCAGGAAGCCCTTCAGTCGTTGGATAATTAATCTCATGGTAGCAACTTCAGTGAATGAAAAAATAATTTTAAAATAACAATTCGACATTATTATTATTATTATGATCCAGACAACGAAAGTCGAACTTGAAATCTTCAAAGTTGTTTCAATTCACAGTTTAATGGATTCCCTTCGTCAATCATTCAATGTACTCAAAAGATTATAGCATAAAGCCACTAAACACGCGCAAACTACACGGTGAGAGCTTTTCAAGCTTTTTTTTACTTTTCCCTAAACTCAATGAAATAATAAGTTATAGGATAAAGCATTGTACATGTAGATACATGAAACATAATTTTATGTGAATAACAGAGCTTGTGAAGCGACATAGCATTTTCATTGACATTCAACCACAACCTAAAGGGTGTTCAGATAGGTGAGGACAGAGGGCACTTAATACTATGCCCTATTCGGCGAGTGAAATTCACACATCAGAGAACTAAGGGTTCCTTCCTCTATACTATATTTCTTCTATAGATAAATAGGAATATAAATTCCTAATCAATCCATTGTGCCTCAATGTGAGTCCAATCCATCTATTTCCCGTAGAGTTCTCCATAATATTGGTCCCATCCTCTCCTGCTCTTCTATATACTTCCTCGTTCCTCACTTTTTCTGTCCATTTAATCTTCATCATTCTTCTCCAGCACCATGTTTCAAATGCATATATTCTTCGCTGTACCACTTTTCCTATATCCCATGCCTCTGATCCGTAGAGCGCCATGCTCCACACGAAAGTCTCGACGAATTGCTTCCTTGATTCCAGCCTTAGGTTCTTTGAACGTACGTAATAATTGCCTATTGTTCATGAATTCGTTCTTAGCTTGGGCTATTCTTCGCTTGATGTCGATCGAACTTCTCCCATCCCATCGCCAATTAAAATGTTCTGCATCCACCAGTCCCCCCTCCTTTGGATTTCACCCAACAACCCCTCTCCTCCCCCACCACGCCCTTCTTTCCTTTATCCATTTCACCGTATCCATCCTTCTCCACACCAACAATGCCTCCAGGCTACGCCTATAGTCTTGATTTTATGACTATGTTTCCAAAATAAAAGTCCTACAAAGCATTTATAAGATCGCAGATTTCAATGTAAAGTACATTTTCTCGATAGCTCAAGTGGTTAGAGCATCCGCCCGGCGAGTGGAGAGATCCGGTGTTCAAGTCCCGTTTGAGGAAAATATTTTTACATTTGTGATCTGCTCAAATCCGCCTCCCCACCTCTCTTGTGTTCGTCCTTTATGTGTGTTCCTTTCCC
The DNA here is from genome assembly GCA_037158775.1 of Hetaerina titia. NCBI lineage: Eukaryota > Metazoa > Arthropoda > Insecta > Odonata > Calopterygidae > Hetaerina > Hetaerina titia. The sequence continues at coordinate 141,881,396 of CM073769.1, forward strand.
ATTTCCTTATTTCCATTTCTATGTGAATGAATATATAAATATATATATATATACTTATATATATAAATATATATATATAAATATATATATATATATATTCTATATTTTTTAAATAACTATATATTTCTCTATAACTGTGCGTGTGTATGTATGTATGTATATACGTATAAGGATAGGGGATAGGAACATATACGAGGCGTGTTCATAAAGTAAGGCCCGTTTGGTCACAGGAAAAAATATACTAATATGAAACACATTTTATTGGCACTTTTAGTTAGCTACAAACCTACTTCACTTATCTACATAATCGCCGTTCACTTCTAAGCATTTTTCGTACCGCTGCACCAGCTTCTTTAACCCCTCTGCATAGAAACTCGCCGCCTGAGGGTTGAACCAATCGACAACGCCATTCTTGAGTTCCTCTTCGGTTTCGAAACGTTGTCCACCGAACCACTGTTTCAAGTGCAAGAAGAGGAAGTAGTCGCTGGGTGTAAGGTCAGGACTGTACGGTGGGTGGTTTAAAGAGTTCCCAACGACCCAAAAACTCTCGTCCACTGGACATTCTTTGCTCTTTGTGGTGGTCGGTGAACATTTTCGGTACTCACCTTGCACGCAATGTGTGGTATCCGAGGTTTTCCGTAACAATATTGTAGACAGTAGTGCGTCCAAGTTGAGGAAATTGTTCAGCCAGGCCATTAATTTTCAATCGACGATCACATCGCAGTTTTTGTTCCACTTGCGAAACAATTTCATCGGTCAGAATACCGGGCCTACCAGTTCGCTCTTCGTCATGGACATTTGTTCGTCCATTTTTTAAATAACAGCACCATTGTCTAACCTTTCCTTCACTCATAACTGTAGGTTTATAAACTAGGCATAATTCAGATGAATTTCAGCAGCCGACAATCCTTTTGCATACAAGAATCGTATGACAGAACGCACTTCACAGCTGGCGGGATCACGATTGTCGCGGACATTGTTGTTTGCATGCACGGACAAGCAAACGACTTCTGAAACAAAACAAATGCTGCTATAGCTTCTCAATGAATCAGTAGATGGCGCTGCAGGAGCAAAACTGTGTTCTTAAGCGCCAATATTTAAATATAAGCAAACGGTATTTACTTTAAGAATACATCTCGTATAAAGGGTGAACACAGGAGAGGTGGGGAAGGCGGAATCAGGCAGAATCACGGACGTAAAAATATTTCCTGGACCGGGTAATATTTGTACGTTCGTGATTCTGCCTTTTTCCGCCTTCCCCACCTCTCCCGTGTGCATCCTTTATATATGTGTTTCTATCCCTTCTCCTTTTATCTATTTCCATGTGAATTAATATTTGTTCGCCGTATGGCGGGAATTCGTGTGTGAATGTGTGAAAAAATAAATAAAAATATATGTATACATATGTGTGTGTGTGTGTGAAAATACATAGAAAAATATGGGTCGCAGTGGTCCAGTGGGTAGGGCTTTGGACTACTGACCGGAGGGTCCCGGGTTCGATTCCCGGGCAATGAACTCTGGGCACCTGCAGCTCCACCCAAGCTAGTTGATTATTCGGGTACCAGATCTTACTGGGAAACCATAACCGGCACAGGGAAAGGAACTGGCCCCCCTACCCTGATGTGTGAATATTCACACGCCGTCGTGCTTGGTACACGGGTGAGCTCTACCATCACCTACTAAATCGACCTTCGGGTTGATTACTGTGTTTATGGTTTTTATATATTTTCACACACACACACATTTTTATATAATATATATATAAAATATTATATATATATATACACACATTATATGTATATATATGCAGGTACACCTGTATATACTTAGTGATGACGAAGTAAACCGAAAAGCTCGCCATGATAATTTAAAATATCTTTTTTTTGCCTTCACTGAGATTTTTAGCAGTCCTTGATTGGTTCCACTTGTATTTTCGCCCAGGTCTTCCGCCGTATTAGGTCTGAATCAGTAGACGTTAATTGAAATTCACATGTCAGCCCATATAACTTATTAATGTAATTTTATCTTGAATACTGTAATCATTGACCAGAATGTAAATCTTAACCTTTATATATTGTCTCATTTGCTTGGGTATTCAAAGGTTTTTACACATAATCATAGTTTATTTAAACAAAAAATAACGGAATTTAATAGGAAAGTAAATTATTTACTCACCAATCAGACGATCGTTCTTGTCCGCCGCACTCCTCGGCTTGCGAACCCAATCCCACTTCTCCGCTGGAAAAAATAAAAGAAAGAAGTTGGTTATGGATTTGCGACAATATGACAATTCAAAAACAATTTAATAGGTGTTCTCCCTGTGTTAAATAAAACTTGATAATTATTATTTTGATATAATTTTATGTCAATCTTGTTTGGTTTAGGGCGGCGCTCTACGCACCGACGCAGCCCAAATCCTTCCCTCGCCATGAATTCGAGAGCAGGCTGAAACCTAATGCACACATGCTTGTAGAGCGCGAAGCAAAACCAATAGCAACATCGGGTCAAAACAACACATCAAAGTACAATTCTTGCGTTTCAAAATCATATATTTATTTCCCAACACAGTCCCCGTCTAGGCTGACACATTTCTCTCCAAGTTTTCCATTCCGCCACTGAAAAACTCTTCCGACTTTTCTCGAATCCAGGACTTGAGAGCTGCCTTTGCCTCATCGTCCGAGGTGCAATGATTACCCTTGAGGTATAAGTATAAATAATAGTAGAGTTATACCCTCGTGAAAGGATAAAAAGCAGGTGATTTTCACAACGGGTAATTTATACATAGCGAATAGAGAAAATGGCCGGAGTCGAGATGTAAAATAACCTTGGATTATACGTAAATACTTGGATTCAAAACTTAAAATTATTCGTTTTCGCCTGCTTTAATTTCAACTTATTTTACATTCAATCTTAAGGTCTAGTTGAACACATGCGCGTAAAATTACAAAAAAGCCTCCGTCGACTATTTGGTGATCTTAATACTTAATCGTTCATGAAACTTAATGTTAATCGTTCATGAAACACCTGTGACGCAATGCAACAGAACTTAAACTCACTGGAGCACTGATGAAGGGAACATTTATTAAGGGAATATTTAGGCATTTTCTTTATCGCTGAATTTCATTGTCTACCCATGTGGGCAACCTTACACCCGTTACGGCGAAAAAGTCCCACCTCTATCGGTCTTTTTGTATGAATTGCAACCATGGCGGGTTCATGTGATATTGGTCGTAATGATGTTTGTTTGCGCGAAATTTGAAAATTAAAGTGAAAAGAGGTTTGAAATTATTGTTGCAAACTGTTTTACAAAAATATACTAAAGCTAACTAAGAAGAATATTATTTTTGCATTTTTAAAATTTTATTTATTTGGATTGCTTTTAGTTTTCCATTCATCTTTTATTATTATTTTTTGTAGATGAATTTTCCATTATTTTTATATATATAAACCCTGCTATAAATTTTGAAAACATAGAAACACAAAGAAAGCACACTCACATATGTATTATTGACACTACGACCGCACGGCCGTCATCATCAGGATGCCTTTCTCGGGGAAGAGCTGAGGGGATATATGTAGGGAAAGGGTGAGGGGAGGAGAGGTAAGGGACGAATAGAAAACGGATAAGGGCGTGGGAGGGGATAGGTAGATGGCTATTGGATGGATTCTGGGAGGTTTAAATGCGTGGAGCACCCAGATATGTGCCATCTCACGGGTTCTCACCTCTATGCAACTTGCAGATTTGGTAAGGGTTTCAATCACCGAAACAGAGCAGCCATCGAAAGATTGCTCGTGGGAAGCAGTGCCGGTAAGGATGGGATAATTTAGGAAGGTGGGAGATTTAGGTGGAATAGCGGTTATTCATCCGGAGGGAAAAGGTGGCGGTGCATTCACCCACGTAGAAGGCAGGGTAGAAGTTACAGGAGAGGCGTTATACCATGTTTTTTGAGGTTCAGGTGGCGTCGGGTTGGGAATTGGTAGTAATGGAGGTGGTGGGTCTTAGAAGATGGCAGATTTGAAGCGAGGGCGGTTGCATGGTGCGGACAGGGGCGAAGAAGAGACAGGGGTGCCCGAAGGTGGTTTACCCATCAAATTAAACATAATCCGTGAACTCCTCCCAATTATTAATAAGAGTCAGTTTACATCACCGTCATTCCCACATTGTCCCTCCGTTTCGTTTAAACGCCCATTGAACTTGCGAGACATTTTCAAGTCGACAAAACCACCTGCGGGCACCCCTATCTCTTCTCCGCCCCTGTATACATTTGTGCGTTGCCGAAGAGCGTTCTATTTCGAAGATATGTATGTACATATATACACACATATTTATATTATATTTTAAATATATGTTTGTGTGTGTGGTGCAACAGAAAACCTCTGAAGCATTATCACAAATTTAACTTAAAAAAACAAAATTGCCTCTTTTTATTGAATGACTTCTGACAAAAGGTACAATGAGAAATGTAGAGTTTGTTTCCAATCTCAGCATAAAATGATCAGATGCAGTTTCTTTGCTTCATTAAGCACTTCAAAATAAGGAGACGGCAAAATGAAAGTTAAACGGTGAATGAAATTAATGTTGATCAATAATTTTACGATAACTGTTTATTTTGAATTTTTTGATGAAATCGGGAAGTGGAGATTTCAGTTGACTAACCTAAAGGAAGGTGTAAATTTACGCATATTCGCAAACTTAAATACATTAAACTTTAATGCACCAGTAGGTTCACCGTTCGGCGCGGATCCCTTTCTGAACGGAAATGCTATTTTTTAATATAGTATATTTTAAAAATGTATTACTTTAAATTTCGAAGTCCGAGGGCAGAAGTGGATATTCACAGAGCCTACGATCTAATATAATTGAGGTAAGAGTGAGACATTCAATGGCAAAACAGGAATCTAGAAGCACGCGAAAGGTGGGGAAAAGTGGGGGAAATTCTTAATGCCCAATCTATCCTCTCGTCGTGTTATGAAAACCAATAAATATTAACCTGGTCGTAGACCACTTTTCAATCAGACCAAGTCATCCAAAATGAAGAATGGAGCGTCAAATATTTTATCACACAAACATGTAGAATCAAAAGCTAAACCTGGGAATTTGAATACACCCACTCAAAATTGAACTCAGATGCGAATATCCATAAAGAGATGAAAATATTCACGATCAGATGATTTTTGAGATTGCAATCAGGGACCTGATGAATCATCGATCGGCAATCGATTGACTTTCAACCCTAAACTTCGAATGGACGTAGTCCGGAGAATCGCTTTTCACTAGCAAAGTAGAAGGATCTCTAAACGTGATTAGTACTGAGTAACGGTGAAAACCAGCCAAGTGAGTAAGACTTCATAAAGAAAAAAACATAACTGTTTTCTAAATTATGTGCCCAGAGCTCAGAGAGAAACATTTTTTAAAATACTTGAAAAAAATAATGTTTGAAATTGGCACCACATGGAACGTGCGATTGCTAAATTGTTGTTTGAGAAGCAACTTTCGCCATAGCTATTGCTTGCTTAAGCATTAAAAATCATCATACATTGGAACCAAAAAAGTAATTTCAGCAAATTTCAAGAATTTGCTTATATCCCTCTAATAATCAACATTACATTCATAAATTTATATCCGTCGAGGAATGTTTAATCACTCCTTCCCCTGCCACACACCCCAGCGGTGGATTGCAATGTAAGATGCAGTAATAATATTATTATAATCTCTCTAGTGCCTCATTTATGCAGCATACTCCACGTGCTAACCAATTTTGCCAACAAATCACCAAAACCAAAGACGAATTTCAGCCAGACAATGAATCCTCGCCAAATCTACGACACAGCATTACGAAAGCAACGTACAACGAAACTGATATTGAGACTGTCACATAATCTTTTTTAGAGGGTGCAGGTGATAGGCACTAAATTGATTGATTGCATCGCCACCGACTCAACAGAGAAAGAAAAGAAAAATTGTCAAGAATGATGGTGACATATTTGATTGGCGCGAAGACTAAAAGGAACGCTTTGCGAAGGCAGTCTCGTCCAAGTGCCTGCGCTGCCAAGATTAAAAAAAGGGCAGCTGAAGAAGAGGGGTGAATACACTTCAGGCTGGAATCCCTTTGTAAAGCAACCTCGGGCTCAAGCCATGGATTTGAAAGTCAACAACGGCCGCTGATCCTTGTCGTCTCTGCATAATGATGACGGGCGTAAGTATATGAAATATAAGGGGAAATATGTGGACTACCATTTTTGAAAAGTCGCTTTTATCGTAAGGCTGTTGAAGTTTAAGTTTTAGACTGCCCAGATGACAAATCGCAGAAAGCGGAACAAGAACGACTGTTTCCTCAGAAATTTGTGGATTGTTTTCGCGAAAACGGGAGGACGATCCCAAATGATCGGACGTTGCGTATTTGTCCGACAATCCTTGGCAGGGTCCACGACGAGGCCAGGGGTTTCGCAAAGAGTGCCTTCCCCAGCTCCGAAGACTTGACGATACGAAATTGAATTCGCAATGGGCAGACGGGATGACAGTCACTTCTCATACGAACCCTGTGTGCGGGGCCGGGGGGGGAGGGATATTTTTCATCAGACTTGTAAAACTTCTTCCTTTGCCCAATTTATAGCATCACACGTCTTACCAACGTACCCGGTCCCCCTCAGTATCATTTTCATCAGCACCGCAACATCGTGCGGTGGATAACGTACAGGCTCCCTACCTTGAGGGTCTAGGTTCGAATCCCAGATGCAGCAGATATTTTTCAGTTGCATCCCGATCCCTCCTTGAGGTGTTTTGTGGAGGGCACTTTGAGTAAGTACGACGTCCGTCGGATGGGACGTTGAACTGCGGACCCCTTGGCGCCTTTCGAGTAGGCTAATATCGACGCCGGATTTCTCTCCACCCTTCATCCTTTCCCATCCATCCCTTTTGGCACGAATGGTCTCAGCTGTCGGTCGCCTCCCCTAAAACTACTACTGTATTTGTCTAATGCAAATGACGTCAGCTGTCCACCGCCTCCATTAATAGCTCCCCTGCTACCGGCATAGGAGCACTGTCGTACGGAGAGGAAGCAATGTGAGGCCGGGCTTTGATTTCGTATCCGTAGCATGGTGAACGATTGAGGTGAAAACCGATCCGCCTCAGAAAAGATTCGTAAAAGAGTCTGGTACGAAGAGAACGCGGTGGAGATTGGTGCGAAGCATTTGAGAGACGATGCACTAGTACTGGCCAACTGGGAGCCTTTAAATACTCTATATAGCCTCTTCTTCTGGGGAAGGCTAATTAAGTAGAGCAGTAGGTTCGTACTGTGACGAGGTGGGAGCACAGGCTGGCTGTATAAGTCTGATGACCGGACGCGTCTTGTTTCGTGGCACTCCGTTGATGCTCAATTAGGAAGCATATCAATTGTACGAAATCCCCTAACCTGCCATAATACACTAATAGCTACCCTATTTCTAATGACAACGCTCACGATTTATTTTTTTCGGATGTAAGATCAATACCTTCATTTTAATCCTGCGTGACTCTCATAATATCAGTCATGATTTTTCCACGGACTTCACTTATCAATTTTAATGTTTTTTAGGCACCTGAGCGATAATTTTAAATCATCATTTTCCCTCTATTGACATGATTTTGTCTGAATCAGAGACCCGACCCTTATTTGGCCTTCGGTGGAAGATAAGATATCTACTACACTGCGCTAAGTGAAATAGATTTCACATCGTTTCAGGGACCATACACAAACACACACATTACCTATTAGACTTTACAATGACGCAAAATGTTTTCTGATTCCGATTTCAGAAGAAACACAGGTGCATGAGAATTTGAAGAAATGACAGTTTTCAAGAGAATGCAATATTAGGAAGAAAGAAAGCTCATGTTCAGAATCAATATCCGTAAAAAAAATTGTCCCACTGCAAACACCAAAACAATACCCCTGGCGGGATTCGAACTAATGACCCTAGATTTTTTCCGAAGAGCATACCTCCTTCGTATAACATGACTATGTGAAATTTCCGCTTCAGTTCCGTGTTCATAGCTATTAAACAAGACCATGTGATAAAGTGAATATCCAATGTCAATAGAGTCGACATAGTCAATAGTAGTACCATGTAAACCAAATTAGAGAGATTAAGTGTTTCACAGAAATACCTGTATTTAAGATATCCGAGTAAACTTATGTTTAAGCTTTCATTTTTTTTCCACGAACGATAAGGGATCAGAATAACATTGTCCGACTGAGGTAGGGGTAGAAATACTCGTATCAAAATTAGTGTGGTGTGTATTCACCCCCTGCCACACACCTTAGCGGTGGATTTTCAGGGTACTACAAAATAAATAAAGCATCCCAGACGTACAGCAATCATTAAACACCGAAAATTATTGGACGAAAATATACAGTACAGAGCATTTTTATTGTGCCGTCTACAGTTTCTAAATATATCCCGTGATTATCTAATTTTTTTACGTGAAAATTACATTTATTTTTATAAGAGTAAACGGCACTAACATTCTTTAATCTGCACTAGTCAGATGAATCGATTTTCGACATTTGAAAAATCCTGTTATTAATATTTCTATTTTTTATAATTTTCCCTTGGAGGGTTCAAATCCAGGAGGTGGCAATTTTTTTAACGTGGTCTCCCGATCCCCATTTGCGATGCTAGGTGGAGAGAGGACTTCAATTACAGATCGTCGTCCGTCGGATGTGACGTTAACTGTGGACTCCTTGGCGGTTTTCGATAAAAGTGTCTTTTCCGACGTTGCGTTTCCCCCCAACCCAATTCCTGAGAATCCTATTTCTACCAAATTATTCACCTATCACTAATGGCGAAATTATTCAGCCGTAGGTCGTCTTCATCAATGTCTATCACTACCAGAATTGTTTCCGCGTAGAACCCGTCTCCTCTGGTTCCCAATAACGAAAATCACTCGTCAAGTGCCAAACGGTGTTACTGAGTACATTAGATCCTGCCTATCGGTATGTTATCTGGAAGGATAGCGGTATCAGGACGCCAAACACCAGTTGATTATGAATCAATTATGAAACCGTGACGAGAGAAATGATATTTATCTCGCCAATAAAAGCAATGTAATTCGCAATACTTAAAATCACAATTTTGGGGCGTTTGAAATTAATTTCGACTCGTGAAAACTAATTTTTTAAATGTTTATTCCACAGCTCATTTTCTCTTTTATTCCGGGCGATCTAGTAGCTTGCATTTTTTAAGTAGGCGTTTTAACAAATCTTTCAGTATCACTCGGTCATTTTATGCTCCGAAACTTTTAGAAGAATGTTTTTTCTCATCAATATCTTCTGATATTCGAAAACGCCCATGAAAACATACTTGAGAAACGTTGGCCACTTCCTAGCCTAAATTTCATCCAAATAGATTACGACGTGAATTTAACACAACGAACAAGCAAAAATATCTAAAGATTTTTTACAATACAATCTCCGGGTCGCTCTCACCCGCCAACCTACCGAAGGGAGACACTCACTCGTCAGGCGATATTAACCACGGCGGGAGTAATTCAAGAGCCATGGAGTCGGGAGGATTTTTTTAAATTTGGACGTAGCAAAATTATTGAAAGGATCTGATTGAAAACCGAAAGTAAGTTTCCGGGAACGACTTTGATGAACGGAACTAATCCCTTTTTGTTCCGGGAAATATGTCTGCAGGTACATGCACAGATTCGGAAGTTAGAAAGCCAGCGAAAGAGAACGAGGGGAGGGGATAACAGAAATATCATATGGACGACAATTGTTCGGGAAAAAAATGAGATTCGAAAAGAGATGTTATTTGAGAATTGGATAGCGACACCGACATAAGCGAGACGTTCATAAGGAATCGACGAGGGGGCGTGTAAATCACGTTCTCCTCACCTCCGTTGAGCTGCGGGGAAAGTTCGCCGAGCGAAGCCTCGATCGCCTCCATTGCCCGCGCCGAAGACGACATGACCGAGAGGAACGAGGTGTGCGAGGAGGCACCTACACCACCGACGGACCAGGAGCGAGTGACCGGCACTGGAGGGCCCCCGTCGCGTTCGTGCACACCCGTCGGGACACCACCAATAAGACCCAACAACCCGCGGGTCTGGACGATCCCCTCCTCGGGAGGAGAGGGGAAAAAAATATACCACTTGGACGGAAACCAACTCCGATGCCACGTCACATTTAATGGGAGGATGGAAACCAGAATTAGACGGGATAAATTTACATTCAATTCTTCTCTATCTCAAACCCCCTCCCCGGTAACCCCTTGGCTTCCGCCCGCCCCCGCCTCTTCCTCCCCAATCGTCACCCCCTCGCAATAATCTAATTCAATATGTTCACTCTGTGGGGGAGAGGGGGGGGCAATGATCCCCGTCCAGTGGGCAAGACTCCTCCGTGGTCCGCGTTCGAGGGCCGCAGGATGGCGATCCGAGTGGTGGGCGGCACCTTTGAGACGACTTGTCGGAATAAGCAGTACCCTGGAATCGGGAGCAGGTTCAATTCATATTTCCAGGGTGGGGCTCCATGCGCGAGTCGGTGATTGCGCCCAGGCGACGGCTTCCCCGAAAACAGTCGAGACGCGTCCCAATCGGTGTGGATTCACAAAAAGGAAACAATTGAGTGGTCTTGCCACCACGACGTGCGCTGCGACGAAAATACACGGAGCGAAGAGCACCTTCCGGCTTAGGAGGGACGACGACGCCGCACTCGAGTCAACTGTTTTTGACTCATTGGCCACTTCTTTTTATATCCCGCTGCAGCGGGCTGGTGGTTGTGGGCACCCGGCCGGCCCCCGTTCGGCCGCGGATCCCCTTCCCCAAGTGGCGAGTCTTTGTTTACGTACAGGTGGTGGGTGCCCAGGGTTCTCTGACCGCTACGTTGATAAAGTAGCAAACGTGTTCCCAATGCCTCTTCACATTCTCCATTAAGGGACGAAAAAAAATAACTATGCCATCATGTGTCATAAAAATTATTCCTAAAATTCTAATTAGTTGGCCGAATTAGAAATTAAATGGATAATTAATTACTTTTTTAGCTTAAAGGTCAAAGCAATAAAAGCATACGATTGATGAGCGATGTATACTACTTCTGGCGACCAAATGTCGAAGCCATTGAACTAATTGTGAGATGGAATGCCATAACTCGAATGATCATCAGATTCAGTAGCCAAGCTACATCGCGGAAACATCCAATTAGGCCGATATACGGCGGTGTTAGCCAATCACATCCCACTTAATTCTACATTGGCTTTTAGCAGGTAATCGCAGATGTTTAAGAAGTCCTCCGCCATTTGTCAGAAGTTGGCTCTCGACCGCCACTGATAGTAGCCGATTGGCCCAGAGCAAGTTATTTCATTTTATAACATCAGAATGAAACAACACAATGAATCGAGGATGGGAAATAATAAATGTATCATTAAAACAGAATAGCCCTCTCACAAACAGAATCAAAATCCAACTTACGACCAGAGAGACATACATAATTAGCCGATTTAGTGGATTTAATTTTGTTACGCCAGGATTTCTGTCAGACCAGCTCTCGTAATTTGTCAATTTCTTTTAAGCCTCAACAGAGACTTTAACCAATTTTAAGCGTACCCGAAATGCATTATTCAGATTGGAATGTTTTCAAAATATTATTTCACCTTGCTCATTTACCTACGGAAGCCTTACAAATTTCGCATTGATCGATCCCCATCCTCAATGAATCACTTCGACACAATTCAATCGCGGTGAATTAAACTATATAGTCAGTCACACGACACGATGACCAGTCTATCCGCCCCCAATGTTGAAATTAGTTACTTGTATAAACAACTAGTAATCACTTGCTGCAGTGTCCAACTAGATGTTCCTGGAGTTATCAAACGACCCGAACTAGCGATGGCGTTGCTCCTTCGGCTTCCTCCGATTACATAATAAATCTTCCTCCCCGTTACAATTAGTCCAGCCACAGAAATCCTTTCCCTGTGAGGCCTATGATCCCAGGAAGATCTGGTACCCGAAACATTATACAAAATAGGTGGAGCTGAGGGTGCCCAGAAGCGCAACACGGAATCGAATCCGGACCTTCCGGTCAGTAGTCCCAACTCTCTACCAACCGGACTACGATACATCCATTGATTAGCAAAATAGTTCGATTTGAAAGGCGTGACGTCGGAGGAGTAATATTATATAGAGGTCGCTAATGGGAGTTGCACATGGATGGATCATACAATGGACCGCCCCTCAAAGGGCTACTGATCACTGACAATCACTTCACGAGTGATTAATGCACGTATTTAGATTACCAAACATTTTAACATCGATAGGAACTAGTAATTTCGTCAAAGCAATATTAAGTAGAAATGAGTAGAATCTGGAGTTCCTCCCCACATGCCACATCCATTTTTAAATTACAAAAAAAGTTGTACGATTGATAGCTATTGTTAGATATGATGCCCCTAGTTTTCCGTTATTTAGGCAGTTTAACTTTTTACCTCTTCCGTGTATTTATATTTTTTCTACTGTAGTATACACGAGAATGAACCCAAAGACTTACCCTACTAATGCTGACGTTCACAATCACAGTACCTGCAATATAAGCAATCTACACGTCATATTTGTGCGCCCAAGATGCACCTACCAAGGGCCCAAGAACATGGGACTTATTTTGTGCAATAGACTTCGTTCTTTTCTGAAATCTAATGTGTGTTTAGTGACCTTTAAGAGTAAATTACGATTTTTTTTATTCGAAGGAATGTTTTATAGTGTGGATGAATACCTGTCTTATAATCAATGAATGTGCCTGTATTCAGCTTGAATTGCATCCTCATGTTTCTAATGTTTTACGTACATATTCTGCTTTGACAAAACCTATACCACATGATCTGCTGGTGAATTAACGATGATATGATGATAATATGACATGGTGATTGCTTTTTAACAATTTCCGAGCGATTTGGAATAAAACACCATTTTTAATACACTTTAATTACTCGTTAAGCATTTATATATCTACGATTTCTTGCAAAAAAGGATAAGGTACTATTGGAATGAATTGTGTTTCATATTTAAATAACAAGACCCTTCTATTTTGGTACTATTATTTACCGGGAAGTAAAGGGATATTCCTGTAACATTCGTTGGTCAATTCAATTACAAATACCACGGAAAATCATCAATATCAATGAAAATGGCAAATTTCTTGTGACAATAATAGGGCTAGGTGGTTGATGGGAAATACGTACAGTTAAAATCCCTCGGAAAGTTAAGCCGCAATATATTTCACCCTGTTAACTGAACAAACTGTTCTCAGGTCCCTGGCATAGGGGGAATCCTGGTAAACTCTGAAAGTGTGAGTACTTATGAATCGCAAAGGTCCTTGTTTTCGACAACACATGAGTGAATGAGCGAGAGCGTGCGTACATCCTTTTTATAATTTTACACTTGTTTGTGTGATTGACGGGTCACTGACATAGGAGGAATCCTTGTAAACCCTGTTTGAGTGTCTGTGTGATTGAGATTAACGAGAGTGACTGTTATTCCGTAACACACCCTAGTGATCGAGTGGTTCTTTGTTTTATTTTTTATCATTAATTTTACCTTTTGTGTGTAATTGAGGTATACGTGGGTCACTGTTCCTCAAACACACCCAAGTGACCTAGTATGTGTTCCCTATTTCTCCCCTTACTTGTAGCCTTGTTTTATTCCCCCCCCTTATCACATAGTGTCAATCAAGTTTACGGTCTTGGCTATCTTGTTTTCATTTATTCACGACCGTAGCTACGTTCATTCTATATTTACAATAAAATTTCAATTTCGTTTTATTAATCTTTGGTGGATCGTGATCACCTAGTGATACTCTTCTTCAAACCAACACTTTATCAGCTTTATCACAGCTTAAACGGATGGTCTTAATGCCATACAACGCTGGTGCGATACTTGGCAAATAGAATTAAACACAAATAAAAGCGTCGTGATGAATATTTGAAAAAAAGAGCAATTCCCTCCCGAACGCCTACTGCATCGGGAATATAGAAATCGAATGTGCAGAATCAATTAAATACTTGGGCGTTACCCTCACTCACGACCTCTCCTCGGAGACATATATGCAGGGAATTTGGGTTAGCTAACAAAAAATTCGGATTTATTGGAAGAATACTGGGAAAATGAGATGAAAAGGTCAAAGAGAAATGTTATCTTTCGCGGGTTAGGGCCTCATTTAGAATATGCTGCTAGTTTGAATGGGATCCTCATGAAGTTGGATTAATAGCCGAATTGGATCACGTGCAGCGTAGAGGAGATGGATTTGTAAAACTTGATAAACTTAGTAACGTCTTCCAAAGAGTAGAGCAGCTAGGCTGGGAATCACCCAATGGAGCCAAGGTTAAACGACAGATTAAATTTCTTGCATAAATAGTAACGATGTCTCTTAAGCAGTGATGTTGAAAACGTATTATTACCCCCATCACACTACGGCAGACGAAATTATGCCAATAAAATGAGTGAGATGAAGTGCAAAACTGATAGATTTAAGATGTCATATTTCCCACGAACGATAGGGGACCATAACAACATTGCCCGACCATGCTAAGGTCATATTGAGGTAAAAATTAGTCTGGTGTGTATTCACCTCTGTCACACACCCTAGCGGTGGCTTCCAGGGTACTAAAATGCATAAATACCTAAAAACAAAACCATAACAATTAGCTTTAGGTTGTTTGACTGATGTAAGTCGAGGTCAACTCTTAATAGCCCCTGAGGCGCGTTGCAACTTGGACATTTTGGGTAATAAGGGAGCCGGATCCTTTCGCAGCGCCGCCACCAGTTTGCGAGGAAGTTCTGAAATTTCGAATTCTACCAAGAACAAGGTACCCTGGGGGTGTCAAGAGGCAACCTCCGAAAATGATCCCAGAAAACTCCATTCAGCAGAAGAACCCGTCACCTACCCACCATGCTACCTAGTTTTCAAGAGAGTGAACTAAATATTTCCGATGTGGTTTCAATGACAAGTGCTACTCAATGAGAGCCAATTCGCGTCAACTTCCGGGAAACTAAATTAAACCGCAAACGTCCCCGGATGCGTCATCCGAAGTGGCGCGAAGGAATGTCCTTGCCGATAAACTTTTATCTTTTCAATGGATTTCCACATTTTCTATGGATCACTCGCACATTGCAATAAAATTAAGCAGTCAACACTCGGTGACCGCTTGAGTTATTATTGTGGCGAAAGGACTCATTTCTATTTTTATGCATTTTGATAATACCTGTGTCACGATAACAATTCATCATGGACGATATTACTATCGTACCAACCAACCTTGAGTTACTGAAACCAATTTTTAACCATTCATCGGACGATGACATAACAAAAATAGACTTTATCTTTAGGATATGACACTCATAAAATACGTAGTGTATAATGCTTGTAAAATTGAAAGGAACCATTAGGTTTCTATAGGAAATTATATCATGAGATTTCGCTTAATAATGATTACATTCAGATGATTCGACGTCCCGTCCGTGACTAGAAGATTGAGAGCATACGTCGTAAGAAATTGCTAAGGTTAACACCCGCATTTCAGACATTTGGGTACTGTTGAAATTTTGTAGCCCATAAATTTGCAAATACTGGATAGACAAGAGTATATTCATGTGCGTATTGAGCTAAAGTTACAAAAAAAACAGTTCTGAAGTTACAAGACAATTTAAAAAAAAAGAAAAGGTCATTCTCAGCAAAAGGCCGAACTAACTCGGTCCTAGTTGACCCATAATAATGGGAGGAATATCGCAGGGCTGAATGAACTGTTAAGCAAAACGCTGCATATGCACGCGTCACTCTGATTAACACTTCCGTCAATTCCTAATTGCATCCAAAGTGGCCTTTTTATTATTTCCAAGTCCCTAAGCAAGTTGGAAAGAACAATTACATTAAAAACAACGGTAGTGTTGTAATAAAATACTGTACGAATGCCACAAAGGGAATTCAAATATGCACAAGGGAAACGTTTGACTGGAAGATGCTCAACTGTGGGTTAGTTGACTGGCATCACCACGAGTAATAACGGAAACAGCACCTGGAGAAAACTTCCGGAAACAACAATGGCATTAGAACAAAGCGATGAATGAGAGGCGTAAAAAGATATGGTATAACTTTGTTAAAAGCGGCTTGAAAATATGAAAAGAGAATGGAGACAGGGGTGAGCACGGAGAAAATTAGCTGAATAAATAGGTTGGCAAAGGAGCATATGTTGGGCAGAATAGGGGAAGAAAGAAAAATCTCTCGGGAAATTAGAAGGGGATGGGCGAGTTGAGAGGAATTGGAAGGAGGAATGCTTGGTAAGTAGTAAGTATGAGAGAAGTAAAAGAAAGGCATTTTGGACAACATGAAATGGAAATCTAAGGATGAAGAGGTAAAGAAGGAAAGTCACGAGGGTAGGCTGAAAATTAATGCACGCATGCTTGTAGAAAAAAAACAAAATGACCTTCAGAAGCACTCCTACTGGCATGTGGAAGTAGCATTCCCCTTGAATACTCATGCACAAGTTTGAGGTCGTTATATCCATCCAATATATTTTGAGAAGCGGAAGTATGGAGACGTGTTCTAGTGCTATGTCAGGATGAGTTAAACAGTGTGGCTTAAAAAGGAACTCCTACTGATGAGATTCATCGTCGATTAAAGGCTTTTGATAGTGACGATGCTGTTGATAGGTCAGCTGTTAAGATGGGTAGTAACATTTCGTGGTTGCGAGCCTGGAAAAGCCATAATTGTTGATGAAACACGCAGCGGACGTCCGATCACTGCCACAGACAAACATCGCCAAATCGTTGAATATTTGATTCAAAATGACCGGCGAATCACTCAAAGGCGTATCGCAAACCATATTGGAATATTCAAGGGACGTGTCGGCTTCATTATTGAACAATTGGGATACCGTCAAATCTATGCACACGCACAACGCTCGTCCACACACACACCTCGCGCGCAACTGGAGAGGCTCTGCGAAACCTGAAATTGATCCGATTCCACACCCTCCTTATTCCCCCGATCTTGCCCCTTGCGATTTTTATTTTTTCCTCAACTCAAGAGCCACGTTAAGGGTAATCGCAATGACGTCTCAATGGACTGTCCGAGGTGTAATGCAAGAGGTAATTATTGCACCTCGGACGATTAGGTGAAGGCAGCTGTCAGGTCGTGGATTCGAGAAAAGTCGGAAGAGTTTTACAGTGACGGAATGAAAAAACTTGTTACACGTTTGAAGAAATGTGTTAACCTTAGCGGTGATTATTTTGAAAAATAAATATACGATTTGGAACTTATGGCTTGTACTTTAATGTACTTTTTGCCCGACCTTGCTATTTTTTGTGGTCTGCAAGCACCAGTGCATTACCTTTCAACCTACTCTCGTGTAATCAACTGCTATCTTTCGAGGGAAAGCCTCGGAAATAAAGCATATATTGGCAGTTTCCATGGGCTTCCCAAGTCACCTTGCACGATGATAAGTTATGTGAAATGCTACCTTCGTTACTTCTAATGAAGACCTAAACAAACCTATCGATAAATTTCAAGAAACTGTAACAGTAACTTTAACGGAGTCACCCGCTATGTGTGCATTATAATGCAACCATTTCAGAGAGTAAAAATCATTCGCCTTGAGCGGGATTCGAACCCGGATCCCTCGATATCCGGCCGAGTGCTTTAACCAATCGATACTTGAAACCTTAAACCTATCGATACTTGAAATAATCAATGCGTTAAACATCACAACAAGAGAAACCAATCTCTTGACGACGAAGAATGGTTAACAGAGTAAGAAATGATTTCTCTTCGATTGGCCGTCATTTGTGGTGTCTCTCGGCCTAATCTTGTCAGTTTTTTTCAGAGCAATAGTTGTCGAAACGCATTCTCTCTAAAAGTAACAGCGTCATTTATTCTGGCAAAAACGGAGAATTTTGTAAAGGACTACACAGAGACGACGAGCATGTCTTGCTTCCGGTGGGTCACTTTATTTCAGAGGTCGCCTGCACTACAGTGAGGGCTTTTGCTCCGTGACTTAATATCTCCATTTTAATCTAATTGTAACTTAAGATTTATAAAAACCCTTTAATTAGTATGGTGTGATGTCTTGTTTATCTATCTATCTACATCTTTCTCAATTTTGGTACTCCTTTGCCTTGATTTCACTCTTTGGTCGTCATAGTGCTTCTTAATGAATCTTTTGATAAGTAAGCCTCTTTTTTCTATGGGTATTTTAGATAGATCACTTCATTTTTTGAACAAGGTGGAAAATTAATGGAATTACCATAAAATCATTCCATCCGATCTCATTAATATTTCTTCTGTAACTCTACCCAATAAGCCGAACCCTCAGGCCGGAGTCGCGAGGATGGGCCGCATGTTTGCTGCGTGTACAACATGTATTTAATCGTAGGGGGAGATTCATTGCGGCTGAGACGTTTTTTACGCGACCTTGAAAAAGTCTAATCGTTCGCCAATTGTTAAGTCCGGGTAGGTGGGGCGTCTTCGCTTCCACTCTACGACGCATGTCCAATAAATACGCGAACTGAGGCCATTAAAAACTTTATTTTGCAAAATTTGGTCTACATCGATTTGGTTGTTCCCTTCAAAGTGCTCTCCATTCGTTGCTATGCTCTCATTCCATCTTCTTATCCACTTTTTAAAGCACCCTTGAGAGTCCTCACCAGTTCATCTTTTTAATTTTCTCGTCGTTTCTTGCTGTATTGTGTCCACATCTTCCCAGTGATATCCCCTCATCACATTTTTGAATTTTGGGAATAGGAAGAAGTCGCAGGGGTCGAGATCTCATGAATTAGGAGGATGATCAAGGATGGTGATTGAATTATTTGCCAGAAACTGGCGAACAATCAATGCAGAATGTGCAGGTGCATTGTCATGGTGAAGGATCAATGAAACATGTTCGGTTGAAATAGTCTGCACTGTTTATTTTCCCAATTCAATTCATCAGCTATCATTCGGACAGTGTTTCGACGATCGGTAAGGACAAGGAACCGCACACCGCACACAATGTTGTCGTCAACAACAAGTGGCTGAAGCTCGTCCCGGCCTTGCATCATCCGTGGCGTCTTGTCATCCATGTTTAAAACATGTAATCCACTTGAAAACGGAGGTTTTCTTTAGTGCATTAACAACGTAAACAGCTGTACATATTTCAGTCATTTCTTGATAACTTTATCCGCATTTCACCAAAAACATAATGTTGATTCGTTGCTCCGTGATTCCGTCGATTTCCACTATTGGCTGCTCTTTTATTCGGATGCTGCAGCTGGGAGTCTTAGGGAGTCTTAGATTTCGGCCGTGTGAGCAGGGTGGCTTTAGTTTTGGAGAGGAGGCGTGCGGGTGGAAATAACCCGTTGCGGTTTGGAAGGGTGGAGGCGGGTAGTCGCCTCTCAAGGCTCACACCGCGAGCCCGTCCCCCCAAGGACGTTCGCGCAACGCGGCAGGGTGATGGATGATCTCCACGCGGCGACCTCCAAACATGGCATTTTGGGAAGTAAAATTTGCGCAGGTGAAGAGGATCGGAACAGTACGGAGGCACTTTTACAGCTGGCTGGTTTTGATAAACGATTAAAAAATAAATTGACAAAGAACCGGATTTGCGGTGAATATTGTTTCGGAATATTTAAAATATTTGAACTTGCTTAGTAAGATCTTGGGGAGAAGTAACTGTACAACAAATAGTGAGTGACATATCGAGGTTAAGTCAAGGGCGAACGATATCGTTTAATGAGCAAATAAACCCGAATACACTATGGCTTTCTCAAAATTAGTAGTATTTGAGTCTTAGAACTTGAAGAACGTATTTCCTGTAAAAGATTTATCATCAAATGGAATTTTTAAAAATGAAAGAACAAAACATGGTTCTTAAAAACAGCTGAAATATAAGGATTGTTTAGAGTTAAAATTTAATTTCCTTAATTTTCAATGGTAATCTTTTGTGAGTAATGGTTCATGCAATGGAAATGGCTCCTCCGTGCTACACCATTCATTCTTGTCATTTGATCATCAACTTATGCCGTACAAAGGCGTCTTTATTTTTCACCTTATGTATGCTAGGGCAAGTAGTATATAGAGGAAAAGCGGTTTCGAGAACAAATTATATGACTTTTGAAGGTCATCACATATAATTTTACGCATAAAGCTCGTCGTCCAATTGATATAAGATCTATGCAGCAGTCGTTTCAAGTTAAATTAACCAATGTAGGACAGAAAATGCGTCATGCATTCAAGTCAGACCTACTCGGAAAAAAATGTCACCGGAAACGTGTGGAGTGATGAACACACAGACTATCTGTCTGGGCATCATCACTTGGCGGGGAAACGCTCACACCCGTTGACCATCCAGGGTTTTAACTCAAATTACGAGCTGCAATAAATTGTCTGTGGTCCAGTTCCTCCTTTATCGGATGGACTTTTGAGACTTCATTCCGAATGACTTGACAGGAACCGCCTCTGAAAGTTGAATGGCGAAATACCACCATGCACGTCACCTAAATTAAATGACTCATGCTGTCATGACAATGATTTTACTTATAAATACCATGCCAAGAAACTGACATCTCTCGTTTTTAAGTTCCTCGCATATTTTTCTTTCAAAAAGAGGGCGGTGTTTCAAACTCATTTAATATTCATACCTCTCAGGAATGATGCAGGTTTGTTAGGACGCGGCTGGCCTTAGCCAATCGAATCATAGTGTTTCTGCCGCACTACAACTCCATACTTTCAGTACGCATGTGCTCTTTGGCTGGGGCATCGAGGAGCCTCCGAGGCTTCGAGGAGAGGAAAGCCTTCATCGAACTTCATCGTTATCTTTCTTCTGCACACTAAGCTCGGCGATTTTCCGAGGAAGGGTGGAGTTAATAAATGGCGCTTAATGAGTCACGACTGCTGCAAATCGTGAAGTGGTTAGATAAGTAGAGTAAACCCTCGCCAATCTTCACCCGGCTAATCCGGACGGGGCCTTGTACAACGGGTGCCTTATCAAGGGACCACGAGAGGCAGCACAGTTGTGCTCTGTTGCCATACGTTTAGCTTGCAAAACACCCTCGAATATGCTTGAAAATAATTTTGTCCCATTAAATGTCTCCACTATACATATCAAATTATGTATTAACCGTTTGTACAAGAAACTTTAATTCTTACGTTTCCCCAAACGCCCCTAAGTTTTGCAGACGCGACATCAGTCTCATTAGACGTAGAGGGCTAATTCTTTCCATGCGGTGGTCCATGCATGCATACGGAGGGTCACCGCTTTCCATGCGGTGATCCTCCTAGAATTCAATGATTACGGGATTTTGTAGCAGAAAAACTAAGCTGACTTTTGAAAATAGCACCCAAGAAGAGTGGCTGTAAGAGAATGAGTATCTTTGAATGTTAAATATGGTGAAATTTCTCGAGGTATTTGATGCTGGGGATTGTTTTGGGAGTTTGGACATGAATGGACATGGAATCTGAAAAATTATAATATTAAGGTCCATCTATTAACTCTTTAAGCCTGAATTGAATTTATACGAAATGGAAAAGCAGGTTCAGGAAACTATGCAATCTGAAGTTGAAAGGTAGCAAGAGACAGTTCACAGCTGGTGTGTACAACAAAGATCAATTGATGCTAGAATTAATGCCACCTACTCACAAGATATAGCATTAAGAAAACTTCCCGAATATTTGCAAGCAGAGCAAACTTCGCTGAAAGCAGTGGTCGACCATGGTGGTTTAGGAAGAAGTGTAACCCCTCCAACACTGATGTATAAAGTTCCCACGCCGCGCCGTTTGGGCTTAGTACCTATTCTACATCTACATTTACATAATACCCCGCAAGCCGCCTCGGGGGGTTTTAGCTCACCGCCGGTAAAATAGAACTAAACCATATGGAAAACCCAATCAAGTAACCTCTACACAAATATTAGTTTGTTCACCCACTTGACCAACCTTAATCACTCGAAAGAAAGCACTCGCATGCCACAATATTCAATAAAAGGATACGTATATTCAAATCATGCTGTAGAACCGTTGAAAAGATGGGTCTATTGAATAAAAAGAATAACATGTCGGAGGAAACATGCGGTTTATCTAAGAAACCGACTTTCAGGTTGATAACTGTGGTTTTTTTCTAAATTCAACCGTTTTTAACTTTTCAATAGGAGGAAATAACAGGTCGTATTTACTGGGGACCGGAAAAGTTTCTTTTGTATTGGTTGAGAGGAATACGTTTCAATATTGAAGTACGAATATTTTAACTCAACAAATTTTCTGGTAGCACAACTGCTTGTTGTGCTACATAAAATATGAGTACAAATCTCAGTTGAGGAGGTTCTCAACGTAAAAATATTAATCGGTAATAAGTAGTACCAAAGCAATTCGTATAATATCATAAAATCTCAAATTAAGAAGCCAATTCATTTACGATTTCATTGTGCTTAATGGCGACTTTGTTTTTCAAGCTTTGAAAAGTTTGTTTACCAAGAGCAATAAGTATTCTCTTCCTTGTACGTATCAAACCACTTCAATTCAATTTCATGGCTTATTCAAGGAATGTGCCGTGTTTAGTGCAATTAGAGAATGCAGTACAAATTGTGTGCATATTGAGAGATCCTGCACATACTCACCCTACTTCCGCCTACGGATAAATTTATTATGGAATTTCATTATTTTTCCTTTTTCTATCTGTTATGGTTTGTTTATGATTTACTTGCTCTACGTTAACTATAGTTTGCTGTTACATTAATAATGACCCTATTTTAGTGGCTGAGAGGGAATTAAAACCTGCGTGATCGGAATTTCTTTCGATGGCCAATCGGGCGTCCCTTTAGGCCGTCTATCCGTATTTCGGGACTGAGACGGACCGGGGGGAGAGAGAAGTCCGGCAGAACGAACGGCCACTCGCCCGCTGGGGGCGCTACAAGCCAGAAAATACGTTTCTATCGCAGCACCTTGCACGCCCCCATTCAACCAAAATCAACCTCTCCCATTCCCCCCTCGGAATTGGGTCAAAATTGGACGTAATAAACCGTCAAAGGAATGCGAGGGACTCGGGAAAGGAGACGTATGCGTAGCTCTGAATGCGGAGCTTTCTTCCCGATTCCGGGGTCGCCGACACGGCAATTTGGCCTTCGCCCACTCGACGGAAGGGTCGCTCCAAACTCCATGGATGTCGGATTCTGGGCAAGCCGAGTGGCGGTGCGGGGTGCAGACGACCCCGCTTGTTAGGACTGCTTGTTCTTCGTTCCCGTAACTATACGCAACTGTGAGCACCGCCGTAAATTCATAAGCATCAGATTTTACAGATGAAAATTCCTCCAAATATCTCGAATATGTGTGGCTGGGCATGATAGAAAGTCCCACCGATAATGTGAGAGCCCAAATATCTCCCTTCCTCCTGGAATTTTTTCTCTTTTTAGGAAGCCCAACGTTTGATATTGCAGTTCATTAAAATGAATACATCGTAGCACTACATGCAAAAGGTCCACAAGCCCTTATATCAATCATTCTCCTCTTCTACAAGTTATTAAGAGATTATTAATTGAAACAAATTATCTCGGTTTAATCTAAGTTAGTTAAATAGATTACCTCAGTTAGATATATTGTATAGCACGGATTTTTCTCCTTTTCAGTATTCTCCTTCTACATCTTCTTTTTCAAAAACTTCGACCAATTTCATAAATATAGAGGAATTAAATAAAACAAGCTTATCACATTAAAAATAACATGGTTCTTTGCACCATCAAAATTGATACGGAATAATTACTTGCGTCATTACTCTTGAATTTTCTCTATCCTTCGGGACCATCATGGGTAAATAAATTTTATTTAGCCAAGGTATTTAACCCAGCATTTACCAGCATTTAAATTTTATTAAAATCATTCATCAGCAAACAAAATTGCTGAGAGCTCTTGGGGATTATTTAGGAATATACCTTTAGAATAATTAACAGTGATCTTTCGAAAAAGAGATCATTTCAGATATGAAGATGCATGGAATGAGTTTAAACATCAGGCAGTTACTGAACACAATAAACGCAAAAAAATGGCTCACCCATGCCAAAGGAACGGACGACAAAAGATTCCGGAAATTATCAATGGAGTGTCGATCAAAAAGTGGAAGGTAAGCAGGACGACCGAGAAAGCAATGGACGTCGGAACACAGCGCTCATATCATGGATTAGGCAATAATGATTAATCAGTGTTAGGAAGATAACTATGATGACGGCCAAAAGGTACATTCAATCACTGTGAAAACTGTTGGGTAATTTTCATTCAATAACAGACTTATCATAGAATAAAAATAATTACGCTGTTGCGTTTTTCCGCTTGTCAGAGGCGAGGTGTTAAAAAAAAGATCCTGAAATATTCCAAGAAACAGCGGGAGATGCCGCAACGGTAGCTTTTGACAGAATCATCTGCTAAATTGCATTACAAAGCAATAATTTCAGGGTGTAAAAATTATTCGCCTTGATCGGGATTCGAACCCGGATCCCTCGATGTTCGGCCGAGTGCTTTAGTCAGTTAAGATATCAATGCGTCCTCTGTCACTCTGTTCCTTGGAATTTGTCTAAGGTAAAACGGTCTAAGTGTTTAAAGTTGGCTTCGACCTCGTGGACAGTGGCGCTTCACGCACGACTACGAATTCCTGTGACATTGTTTATGTACGGTATTTCGTCACAACACCTAGTTCCTTTAAAGCCCTCAAAATCTTGAAGTGTAAGAGGACGCCTCGATTAATTGAATCATAGCTTTAACTGGCTAAAGCACTCGGCAAGACATCGAGTGATCCGGGTTCGAATCCCGGTCAAGGCGAAAGATTTTTTCACAGTGAAATTGTTGTATTGTAACCCATTCCCCATGAGAAATAAAGTTTATCCCATGACTACTCCATGCGCTATGTACTTTTACTGCTGCCAACAGTAATTTTGCTAACTGTAAGATGACATTATATTTTGTAATGATAATTATTTTTTATGAAATGTTTTAGAATTATTCCAAGTCGATATAATAATATAATTTGTTAATGAATTGAAAAAACTCAATTTATTCGGCGACTTCTATCTTCGGGACCAAAAAACAATTCGGCAAACCACCACGAGGGATTTATTAATTGAATGGAAGGACAAAAGAAGTACGATAAATAAATCCATGCCAAGGACATCGTCTCCAACTGCTACACAGAGTGTGTGTTAACTTTTATAACTGTAACTGTTATTAATGCAAATACAGTTTAAGAAAATATTTGCTCTCTGTGAAGAGGCTGGATATTCAAGAAAACTAGTAACTATGGGATATTGAAGAGAAAGAACCGACCACGTACCACGGATTATGCACCAATTTTGGACAGCGTTTTATATGCATGTACTACCTTGAGTAAGACGCTGCATGAGGGTATAAATTCTTCAATTTCAAGGATCTACGCATCATGGCACCAGTGGTTAAGCTAACGATCGCGTAATTGAGACGGGAGGGGATGATTTTGATGAACAATAACGGCCGACATCCCGGGGCTCATTTCTCAAAGATGCAAGTCATTTGACTAGTCCTCTGAAAATAACCGCAAATGTGGAAGGTCCTCCGAGGGCTTTTAACCTGACTGGAAACTCTGAGGCTCTTGGTGTTATCAACACCAACAAACCAGGGGTACTTCAAAACACATCTGCCGGCCTCATACCACGTTTTCTGTGCCAATATTAAATCCGAGAAAAAGCATTACAGTCTTCGAGGGAATTCAAGAGAATACGTGGGTGTTACTTGTACCTTTGTTAGGTCGGAAACGTTTCAGAACACCCTTGTATGTACACTAAAAACAAAAACAATTGTGCTTAGTACAACGAAATATTAAAAGTCAAACGTAACGTAATGTTAAATATAAATAACGTTTGCCGGAATTTTATCGCAGAGACTGTGAGAGGTGAAAGGAGAAGAAAAGATGAGTCATAACAACAGTAAGGGCAGTGAGACGGTTTGGAAGACGGAACTGGCGATGTGCGCGCAGGAATGATTCCTGCGAGAGTTCGCAGTTGATATCGAGGGGGCAAAAAGGAAAGATTGGAGTACGTATCGCGTTAGAGTGGAGATGTTGTTGGACGAGATGCGGAGGAGAAGGAAGAGAGAGAGAGAGAGAGTGCTGGTGGGAGAACGAAAGTTCTGAAACCTGTGAGGTACGAGAGAGATCTTTGGGAAAGCAAGGAAGGGCTAATAATAATGAGAAGTTACGACTCCTTTGAAGGAGGAGAGAAGCCAAAAGGTTTCCATCGAAGGCACGGAATATTGCCAAGAGAGTGGATATACAGAAAAGTACACAGCAAGACGCTTCATTTCGTAAGAAATGTTTTTCGGGAATACATTATTCGGACTTTTTCATTTAAACATGAGCGCGATTAAACATTTGGAATGATATAAGTAGGATTATTTTTTGCCGTTTTGAGAAATTCATTTAATAATGCAGGTAAATTAAGGTAGATGATACCTATAGACTCGATATATTCGATTCGATGATACTTATATATCGTTTATATTCGAAAGAAAATACAGACCACATCCGTTGCCGACCAGGTAAGTGTCATCACATCCCAAAATTGGGTAAGGCAGGAGAACGTGAAGGAAATATAATAATGAGTTTAATTTCGCACCAAGCTAAAGTGGTACTTAGGATCATCAGTATGAAGATGGAGAGTAAGGCAAATGATTACTTAGGGGATGATCAGTTTGGGTTTAGGAAGCGGAGAGGTACGCGTGATGCCATTGCAGTAATGAGATCACTAATCGAGAGGAATATAGAATACAATCAGGACGTTTTTGCCTGTTTTGTAGATTTCGAAAAAGCGTTTGATAGAGTGAATTGGAAAAAACTAATGCGTGTATTGCAGAAAATAGGAATGAATTGGAGGGAGAGGAGACTGATCCGCAACCTGCACATGTCTCAGACTGCTCAGGTGCGAGTGGGGAACGGAGAGTCCGGATGGGCAGTGTTAGGAAGAGGTGTATGGCAGGGTTGCCAATGGTCACCGGTGCTGTTCAACGTATATGTAGAGGAAATGATTAAAGAGGCATGGGAAGAACTGGAGGTAGGAATGAAAGTCGGAGGGGAATTCGTAAAATCGGTTAAGTTTGCTGATGACCAAGCATTAGTTTGTCGGTCAGCCAAGGGGTTGTAAGCACTGCTGAGTGAATTGGAGGTTCAGTGCGATGAATATGGGATGAGAATCAATATAAACCATACAAATGTTACGTGGCTTTTGAGAAAGCAAGAGTCTAGGTTAAACATAAAAATATGAGGTCGTCAACTGGAACAGGTGAAAGATTTAACCTACCTCAGGAGTGTTTTGGACTAAATGGTCAAGTAGTAGGGATATAAGGAGAAGAATTGAGTTAGGCCAAAAAGCTTTCACCAGTAGTCGGGAAACACGACACGGACGTTAAGGGAGGATGTAACGAAGAAGAGACTTGTTAAAGTTTTTTTATGGAGCATGGTTTTTTACGCTGCGTAAATGTTGGTGTTGAAGCCAGATGTTAAGCGTAGATTAGCGGCTTTTGAAATGTGGCTATGGAGAGAGATGGAAATGGTGATGTGGACAGAAAGGAAAACGAACCAATGCGTGTTAGGCATGGTGGGTGTGGATAGGGGATTGTTGAGGTAAATCCATAGGAGGCAGGGGGGATGAATGCATTTTCATAGGCAATGGGATGTTGAAGATGTTTATAAGGGGGAGAATATTTGGCAAACCAGTCAGTGGGAAGAATAGAATAAAGATATTGGACGGAATCAGAAGGTGGAAACATAGAAGTATGCGGAATTGAAGAAGGGTTTTATTGTAGTGTCGGATGTCTGGTGTTGTTTTGTTCGGAGAGGAAAAGGAATGTATTGTTTTATCGCTGTTTGGTCGGTAGTCATGCAAAACCTATATTAAACGGTAGTACACCGATAGTAATTTAACATAGAGATTCGATAGCACCTCCCGGTTCGTTTTTAATGCTATTAGTGGAACGAACTTGAAGGAATAACTCGGCCGATAATGTAAGAAACTATTATAACATTATAAAAATATGTATAGGTATGGATGTATATATATATATAGTCACTTTCTTGAAAAACCCACGAACGTGCACAATAATGTAAATTCACTAAATAGTCAACACAAACACAGAAACTAAAACATATAAAAGAGGGACTCACTGGTTCTCGAATTCTCGGTGGTGCAACCACCTTTCTCAAGAGGAATTAGGAACAGAACTCAGTTCTGTTCCTAATTCCTCTTGAGAATTTCCTCCTCAAGTTCTGTTCCTAATTCCTCTTGAGAAAGGTGGTTGCACCACCGAGAATTCGAGAACCAGTAAGTCCCTCTTTTATATGTTTTAGTTTCTGTGTTTGTGTTGACTAATTAGTGAATTTACATTATATATATAACCATAACCGACACAGTGAAAAGAACTGGCCACACACACATATATTATATATATATATGTATATATGTGTGTGTGGCCAGTTCTTTTCACTGTGTCGGTTATGGTTTCCCAGGAAGACCTGGTACCCGAAAAATCACATAACACGCTCTACCCCATGGACTAACGCGACGAACTATATTATACAAATATATTACATATGTAATAATATATATTTTAATATATGTTATAAGATACAACATTTATGTGTATGTTGTATATATTTATGTGTATATGTATATAAAAAAATTAATATTTTTATATATGTATGTATATAAGGGTCGCGGTAGTCCAGGGGTTGAGCTTTGGACTACTGGCCGGAGGGTCCCGGGTTCGATTCCCGGGCACCTGCAGCTCCACCCTAGCTATGTGATTTTTCGGGTACCAGTTCTGCCTGGGAAAGGAACTGGCCCCCCTACCCTGATGTGTGAACTGTACCATCACCTACCCAACTGACCTTCGGGTTGAATGCTGTGTTTATGGTTTATATATATTTATATGGTGTATACATATAACGTATATAAAATTTGGAAATGAAAATAACTAAATTCGGCGAGTAATTGTCCCAAAAACCTAAATTATTTACTCGCCACAAGAAACTTTTTTAATAAAAGAGTGACGCTATACAGTAATGCAAGCTGCAAAGGAAGTGCAACCTCAGCACACCCGGACCGGCAAACTACGTACAGCGTCAACTTTGAAGACTCCATTTTCAATTAACCCAAAATTATGAGAAAAACTATTGTATTCATCTAATTTCATTTATTATTCTTTCATAATTTCTGTTTTATTGGATTTATTTATATTTTTATTGATGTGTAATATATGAACTTATTTTAAAGAACAAAAAAAAATATTCAAGTGAAATATCATCCACGACTGATGGAGAGT
The DNA here is from genome assembly GCA_037158775.1 of Hetaerina titia. Classification (NCBI taxonomy): domain Eukaryota; kingdom Metazoa; phylum Arthropoda; class Insecta; order Odonata; family Calopterygidae; genus Hetaerina; species Hetaerina titia. The sequence goes on from CM073769.1 coordinate 141,910,723, forward strand.
AATGTACGTAAGTGAACCTCATTGAAGATTCTTTGTAGCGACCTTATTGAGCTCCGGCTAACTGAATAACGGCCTTCCAACACGAAAACATGCCCCCCCCCCGGCCACTCCTGGCCAATTAAGACGAGAGAAACGGACGCGGGGCGGGAATTCAAAGAAGACGAATCAGACGGAGCGGCGTTTAATAATTAATCGGCCGCTCTTCGTTTCACACGCGCGTGTCCGAGAAGTGTGATCTCCGCACCGTGGAAACAAACACTCGCCTGGCCTCGCCCCCACGATCCACGGCGCAGATTCTTTCGGGCGCAAGGGCCTCTCCCGCTCGTTTCGCAATCGACCAGTGCGCGCACTGAATTGGCATCTCTCCGGACAATAAAGGGAGAGTGAAAGGGGAGGAGGTTATGTGCCAGCTCGGTGACGTAACCATTTTAAGGGTTATAACCCTCCCGCCGGAGCCCGTCTCTCTCTCTCTCTCTATCTCTCTCTCTCTCTCTCTCACACACACACAATCCCTCAACGATAAGCGCCCCCCCCCATTGAATGAGATCTTTATTGGGCTCCCGTCCCTTGGAAACATCTTGAGGGCCCACTTGGGGCCCTTAGGGGGAGGGGAGTGGGGTGGCTGCCCTGAAGACGGGAGGGGAGGGGAACGAGAACTCCAGGGACTTTTACGAGCATCACTAAGGAACAATAACAAATAATCAGCCCACAGGAGACCCCTGACTCATCATAAATTCACTTTCGTTGCCACGGGCGAAACTGGCTGTCAGGAGTTCGTTTCCTACGGACCTCCATCTCGGACGATGGAGACAATCTGGGGAATATGGACCGAGAGAGCAAATAGCTATTGCTCCTAGAGAGGAGCGACATCATTGCAGCCTGGGCAGAGGAGGGCTTAGCGATGAGTATGGGTGACAGAAATGGCGCTATGGGTGGAAAACTGTGCTTCGTTTGGGAGCAAGAGTAGAAGTAAAATGCATTAACAAACCAGTAACACTGACAGTTAAAGATGCTCTCGGCTACTAAAGTGACAGTAGGCTATAGAAGTGCTGGTTTCTTTAAAAAGTAACGGGGAAATTTTCGAAAAAATAGATTTATATCATCATTGCTAAGTTTGTATTTATAGTTTCACGACATCTACGAATTGCATACGTTCACACTTTGTAACTTTCACAGATGAGAGTTTAATACTCTTCTGGGATAAATAGGCAACGGTATATGGTGTGCCTTCATCACAATTCCCCTTTTTTGAGATGCATTTACTAAATGTTTTCTCGCCATTCAGTCACGCTTCGGTTCCCTTTTCGGATGGAATTTATATGGTTCCTTCTTTGATAATTTTGGTATTAATCGAAATGTATGGGCCAAACACGTACTTAATTTGGCATTCATTGCTTATTACACACCTAGGATGAAACCTGAGTCCTCAGGGTTACCTCAGGAGTGGGGCACCATTGTGCGTCTTACAGTCATTCTCGTTAAAATTGATAGACCGCTCAAATTAGGATCAAGAGGAAGGCGATCTTGATCACTTTCTAGAATATCAGATCAATGATCAATAAGTATGAAAAAATGCACGCCGAAAAGGAAAGCGGAGGCTGACAATGTCAAAGGAAAGCCTTTGGGCCGATAATGTCGTCACTACGTGCGTACCGGGAAGCTAGAATTCAACCCATGTCGGTGGGTGCCGAAATTATGAAACAACTAGCAATCGAAATAATTTCACCTTTGATTCGGCGGTCGATTTTCAAAAATGGCCTAGGACCTTTCACTGACCACGTGTTGCAGGACAAGTTAACTTATGTTTTCCACGGATGAAGGAAAAAATTGGATAAGAGGACCTGGGACTAACCCACGGGTGACTTATTTACGCACTCGTTAAAATAAGTCTGAGATGGTATTATTACCTGCTGAACGAGGTAACTACGCTGTAGGAATATCTGAGTTCAACATCGAAAAAGAATTACTTGAAATACTCACGAATGCACAATGTTCACGCGCTTAGGAGAGCGAGGAGAAAGCGCGTCGCTTCAGAAATCACATGGAAATTTCAGCCAAACGAGAATTAAATTATTGATTTCCACCTAATTATCCTACGGGCTAGATATTATCTCTTCCAGTGATGGATAGAAACTATCTCGCACAACCAAGTAATTAGCATCGAAAAGTTTTCAATCTCGTTAAAAAAATAAGAAGTGCATAAAATAATTTTTTGCCAACACGAATGATTGCGCTCGATAACTAATGCGTGAATCTTCCACACAATATTTTGAAATTTGCCACCAGGAATCACTTAAAGTCGTGTTGATTTTCCGTTATTTTCAATATGTCGATGTCAAGAAACATCACTAGGATAGGGATGTTTCGTATTGTTTCACACCTTTGCGAGATCGGAGCCAATCGATCAGTATCCGGACTGAAGAATTCCAATTCGTTGATTTTCCTGAATGCGTGTTGATTGTCACTTAAAAAGTCAATGTTATCAAGGTATCTCATTATGAAACTGGCAATTATGTGCTCCAAAATGTGGTTTCATTAAACGGGTGGTGGGGAAACGTAATGAGAAAGTTAAAGAGAGGTGTCATTTTACTCTAGTTAGACCTCATTTGTAATATGCCGCAAGTGTTAGGGATCCTTGGGAGAAAATGTGGCAAATAGAATTAGATAAAGTCCAGAGAAAATCGGCCAGATTCGTTGAAAATTGTTTTAATAGGAACACATGTGTGAAAAGTCTCTTAGTGGATTTAGGCTGGGAGCGACTTGAGATACGAAGAGAACAAGCGAGACTTGAACCTTTAGAAAGGTACATAGAACAAACGAGTTTAACGATAAGATTATGCGAATTATAATGACCGCATACTACTTGGGTAAGTTAAACCACAAAGATTAGATAAGGGAGATATAGTCCAGTACAAATAGATACAAATACGCATTCTTTCCCCGAACAGCCAGAAATCATAATATGAGCCGTATTCTTAAAGTAAGTACCGTTTGCTTATATTTAAATATTGGCGCTTCAGAACACAGTTTTGCTCCTGCAGCGCCATCTACTGATTCATTGAGAAGCTATAGCAGCATTTGTTTTGCTTCAGAAGTCGTTTGCTTGTCCGTGCATGCAAACAACAATGTCCGCGACAATCGTTGATCCCGCCAGCTGTGAAGTGCGTTCTGTCATACGATTCTTGTATGCAAAAGGATTGTCGGCTGCTGAAATTCATCTGAATTATGCCTAGTTTATAAACCTACAGTTATGAGTGAAGGAAAGGTTAGACAATGGTGCTGTGATTTTAAAAATGGACGAACAAATGTCCATGACGAAGAGCGAAGTGGTAGGCCCAGTATTTTGACCGATGAAATTGTATCGCAAGTGGAACAAAAACTGCAATGTGATCGTCGAACGACAATTAATGGCCTGGCTGAACAATTTCCTCAACTTGGACGCACTACTGTCTACAATATTGTTACGGAAAACCTCGGATACCACACATTGCGTGCAAGTTGTGTACCGAAAATGCTCACCGACCACCACAAAGAGCAAAGAATGTCCAGTGGACGAGAGTTTTTGGGTCGTTGGGAACTCTTTAAACACCCCACCGTACAGTCCTGACCTTACACCCAGCGACTACTTCCTCTTCTTGCACTTGAAACAGTGATTCGGTGGACAACGTTTCGAAACCGAAGAGGAACTCAAAAATGGCGTTGTCGATTGGTTCAACCCTCAGGCGGCGAGTTTCTATGCAGAGGGGTTAAAGAAGCTGGTGCAGCGGTACGAAAAATGCTTAGAAGTGAACGGCGATTATGTAGATAAGTGAAGTGGGTTTGTAGCTAACTAAAAGTGCCAATAAAATGTGTTTCATATGAGTATATTTTTTCCTGTTACCAAACGGGTCTTACTTTATGAACACGCCTCGTAGTAAGAAACCGAAGTCATTTTATAAATATTAAAACATTTAATTTCCAAGTTGGAACAAAATTAAACATTGTAAAGACAGCAGGTGTATTTATTGGTGCATTTGCATGTTATTTGGTAGTTTGAGTGTTTGCATGTGTGTAGGTTGTAATAGTTATTGCATGAATGCATACCATGTTTTGTTGGCGGATTGTATAAATTTGTGGCTTCTGCATGCGGTTTTTTTCTTAATTACGGGTAGTGCCCTAACATCCCCCGCCACACGCCCTTGCGGCGCGCCGCGGCGGCTTGCGGGGCATTGGGTAAATGAAGATTATTCAGATCGTTTTCCTCGCCGAAGGAGTTTTATCACATCTCAGTCCTTCCTTATCGCAAGACTCCTAATTACGATTTAATCACTAAGATTTCTCCGATCATGTCCACGGTGGGCAATGGCCTAGCTGGCGTATCTTTGACAACACATGGCAACGGATTATTCAAGAGTCTCGTTGGAGAACGAGATTTGAAATTTTTGGAGAGAGGGAGGATTTCTTTGCTTCTCGCGGCACTCTGGAATCCGTGAGTAAGAGGAGGCAGTGATCTCATTAGATACCAGAACTGGCAACGCATGCACTGGAATTCATGAGCAATTCGTAAACACATTGAGTCCTCAAGCCTTTGATCATCAGATACGATAGGAGTAAAACAAACCAATTTTCTGATTCACCAAACCCAAGATGGTCGAATCGCTAACCTAAATCGATTCTCTCTCTGAGTGAAAACCTTTCCGATGCACAACATAGGTGTCCAGCGGTGCCTTTTTCTACGCATTAAATTCGGTTTTATTGAAAGCATCTAGCCATTCACTGCCATTGAGATTCTATTCTCGGACTAGTTTGATCTAAGTCTACACAATATTCCCCAAGATGCCGCAGGGGCGTGTGGAGGAGGGTGTTAGGTCACCAGCCGTACATGCACAATCGCTATTATGTTACCCATATTAGTTTGATCTTACACTCGAAAAATTTCAATCACACGAAAGAGAGTACTTTCATGCAACACTATTCAATAAAAGGATACGTACGCGTATTCTAATCATGCTGTAGAACTGTTACAAATATGGTTCTTTTAAATAGAAAGAGTAATATGCAAGAAGAAACGTCAAGGATAGAAAAAATATTTTCTCTACCATTACACATTCTTTTCACGCCTGCGATCATATATATCTATTTTGATCTCTAATAGCACGAGGAAGAAACAACATTCTAGATAAAACCGTTCAGCTACCTATTTCCCTGATTTTATGCTTGTGTTCTGATCTAGCAGAGTAAGTCGGGGCCTATAATATGTCTTTCACATCCTCAGATAATTAATCTGCCTCAAATGAGCGCAGTAAATTTTACCTGTATTTAAACATACGGTCAAAGAGTGGCTTCCATCCTAATTCTTCCAATAATATCGTTATACTGCTACCTTGTTCATAACAACTCTTCATAAACCTAGCTGCTCTACGTTGTACTCGATCTTGTTCCAAAAGTAAGCCTACTTCATGAAGATCCCGTACACTTGCAACATACTCAAGGTGGGGCCTAACTTACGCGACACGACAAAGCTCCTTGTCCCTCTCATTACGAAAATGCAGCTGTCCATTTCATTCCTCAATTCGGTGTACATACTATGTATAGCCTAATTACTGGTTGTAAATTGATCAGATCAGATCGTTACTCTATTTAAATTTAACATTGCAACTGGTCCAGTGCCCACTTGCAAGGTAAGAGCTGATTCTGCCTCTTCTCACGTCTTCTCATACTTCCAATTGTCTTATGCCATTGATTTTTCCATGTATCTAATTCTGGTTCTTCTTCCGTATTCAATTCCAATAACTTCCATTGTTTGGATCTCCCCTTCCCCTCAGGCTTCTTTTAACACCCTCCCTCGGAAGAGCGCCACGGAAATGCTTCTAGAGTTTGTTTAAGAATCGAACGAAAGGTCGAAGACGAGTTCATGTTAAGTGAACTTTTTCGATAAATTCAGAGCCCTTTGTCCAACGCCAAGGTCTCGTCAATTATTTGGATTCCAAAATGCATTGATCGTTTGGTTCATTTATATAAAATTCGAGAATTAGACGCCACGACAAGCAAACTAAAGGACTCCCTCTTCCCTCGAGTACAATACGGGTTTGTTACGGTAGGATTAGAGATAACAAGAATGCCACCCGCAACATTCAGGGAATAATTTAAAGTAACTTAAACCCTTTTGTTTTAAGTTATTTGCTGACATTACATTCAATGCTGAATTATATTATAATTCCATTTTATGTTTTTTTTTCAAATTTCCATGTGGAATTAACGAAGTTTTAACCTTCTTTCACGCCATTAATCAGTTCCACGAAGTCAAGCATGAAACAATTTCCTACTTGTATGTCTAGGGAATAAATAGTTTTACTTGAAAATAGACAGATTTTACACTTTTATTTTACACTGATCTCTTATCTTTTTTTGGAAAATCCTTTCACAAATCCACATCTACATAATACCTCACAAACACCGCAAGGAAGCATGGCTGGGGGTGTTAGATCACCACCCGTAAAAAGGAACAAAACCACATGCAAAATCAATACATACATGCAAAAATATGCATTACAATACACAAGACCGAGAAGGGCCAAAATATTAAGTATTATATATATGTATGCATTATATACAGTTAATATATATATATATTATTATTATTATTATTAGGTAATCTACCGGTTAAGGTAGGTTTTTGGATGGACACACCTATCAAATAAACATTTTGTGACTCCCCACCTAGCAAACTAATCTATATCAGGTCCCTCTTCATCTCGGTGTACTTCTTTCCTCCCTTCATCCCATCCAACATCCCTATCCTGTTCCTACCCTTACCTCGCTTGCTCAACATTCTCCCCTCTATTACCCTCTTCAACATTCCACTACCGCTCAATACGCCTTTCATCCATTTTTCCTGCCTCCATAGGATTTCTCTCAACAAACCCCTCTCCTCCCCCACCATTTCTAGTACTTCCTCATTTGTTTTCCTTTCGGTCCATTTCACCTTCTCCATTCTTCTCCACACCCACATTTCAAAAGCCTCCAATCTACGTCTATCCTCCTGCTTCAGCGACCACGTTTCCGCGCCGTATATAGCTACGCTCCGTATCAGAGTTTTTACGAATCTTGTCTTAACCTCTCTAATCAACGTCCCCGCCATCAACTCCCTCCTCCTTGAGAAAGCCTCCTTGCCTAGCGCAATTCTTCTCCTTACGTCCCTACCACTTTGACCGTATTGGTCCAAAACACTTCCGAGATATGTAAACTGTTCTACCTGCTCTATTTTTTCCCCGCCTATTTTAATATTTAGCTTAGCCTTTTTCTTTCTGGAAAATCGCATAACCTTTGTTTTATTAATATTGATTCTCATCCCATATTTATCGCACTGAACCTCCAATTCACTCAACAATGCTTGCAACCCCTTGGCTGACTGAGCAACTAATGCTTGGTCATCAGCAAACCTAACCGATTTTACGAATTCCCCTCCGACTTTCATTCCTACCTCCAGTTCTTCCCATGCCTCTTTAATCATTTCCTCTGATACCATACGTTGAACAGTACCGGTGACAATGGGCAACCCTGCCTTACACCTCTTCCTAACACTGCCCATCCTGACTCTCCGTTCCCCACTCGCACCTGAGCAGTCTGAGACATGTACAGGTTGCGGATCAGTCTCCTCTCCCTCCAATCCATTCCTATTTTCTGCAATACACGCATTAATTTTTCCCAATTCACTCTATCAAACGCAAAAACGTCCCGATTGTATTCTATATTTCTCTCGACTAGTGATCTCATTACTGCAATGGCATCACGCGTACCTCTTCCTTTCCTGAACCCAAACTGATCATCCCCTAAGTAATCATTTGCCTTACTCTCTATTCTTTTGTTGATGATCCTGAGAATAACTTGAGCTGCGTGGGATATCAAACTTATTGTTCTGTAATCCTCACATGACGAAGCCTTTGCCTTTTTTGGAATAGGAACTAACACCGATCTCACAAAATCTTCCGGCCAGATTCCTTCCTCATAGATACTACGAATCAGTCCATATATGGCCTTCTTCCCACCTTTCCCTAACCATTTCAACATTCCTACAGGAATATTGTCCACCCCCACAGCATATATATATACTAAATATTAAGTGTAGAACAAATAGATTTAAGATGGCATTTTTTCCACGAACGATAAGAGAACAGAATAACATTGTCCGACCGCGGTAGGGGACATATTCGGGTCAAAATTAGTCTGGTGTGTATTCACCCCCTGCCACACACCCTAGCTGTGGCTTGCGGGGTACAAAAATGTCAAAAGAAATAACTTCTATCGTAGTGAATGATAAGCAAATCTTTCTGTCTTTAGTGATTTTAAGCTCTCCCCCCCCTTTCCTCCCCTCGCCCTTCTCCGCTGGGGTGAGATGATGCCTCACGTGGTCCGCTGCGAGCAATATAGGCTGCTGCTGCTGCCTACCTGTGGCACCTGGGTCTTCCACCTCAAGTCGCATGGCGGCAACGAAATTAAATTTTACCCTTCTCGATTTCCAGTCCTGCATGACATGTCTTCGTATGCTCGTGGTCTACTTTATAAATAAGTGGTTGATGTTAATTTGTATTCCCTCCTATTTAACATACTGGAGAACTTGTGCGGCGTTTAAAATTAACACTTGTTGAAAGCTAAGCTTGCCCCTGACATGCTCATGCAACATGTACAGGCATGTATGTACATGTACCACAATGCATGTCCTTTCCAGTGATTTTAAGTGGGGTAGTTTTTTCCTCTTCTCCCTTATTCACCTCCACTTCTCCATCACCCCTAATTCTCTCCACCTTGTACTTGCACCCCCTGCCACGCACCTCTTTGGTGGATCGCGGGGTATTTTTGTAGATGTAGACACAATTTTGTTGCCATGAAACCCATTATTGAGAGCTTTAAAGTCGAAAAGTTAAATAGCTATAAAGATTTCTATTCGAGGAATATTCTCAACATGTCAGGCCAAAAGTATTCTCCATGTGCCATTTCCAAAAAAAATGCGTGGTAAAAGAAATTTGTCGATAGATGCAAACGGTGCAAATCTCTCAGCGGGTGAATTCTGATTGGGTCGGGGGAAGGGAGGGAAGGGAGCAGCGGATGTAATTCCGGGCGAACGACGGGCATCTGCCCACACCGCAGAAGTGCTTGGACGGAGGAGGATGAGTCGCCGCACTCATCCATCCATCCATTCGGCAGCCCGAGGCTGCAGCATTGTGAAATATCTCATACCATCGGAATACGAGGGAAGGCTGAAAACTAACGCACACATGCTCGTAGACCACCAACAAAATGACCTTTAGAAGCACCCCTGGTGGCATGTGGAAGTAACATTGTTCCCCTCGACACGAATACGCAGGTTTGATATCGTCTCATTCAACCAGTGTATTATGAGCAGCGGAAGTGTGGAGACGTGTTCTAGTGGTGCCATGTCAACATTAGGGTGCATTAGTTTTCAGCCTCCCCTCGTAATTCCTATTCGGTGAACTGAAGAGTCAAGTGGCATATCCCACCCAAGACCAATTCGAGATTCCGATTCGTTTAAACCTACCACAATGGTGTCCTTTCATCGAGTGGAACGCAATCCTCTGAAACCGATCGTTGAGTTTTAATCATGAGATTCCAATGGGAATTTATTTTCGAGGTTTAGATGGTGCCACTGGAATCCATCATGTTCCAAACAGAGGATACTGTGTCTGAATCAAGATGCTAAGGGAGGGAATCTCCTTCATCCAAGCAATAGCCCAGTACCACGATTCCAAACTACTGGTAACGTGGTTTGGACCACCCACCCACCTACACGAGCACGCTTTCTCATTCTCCGCTGGTCTGATTGTACTCACCGAGGATATCGTCGTCGTCGCCCAAGGGGAAGATCAGCTGATCCCGGATGCTGGTTTCCTTGGCGACGGGCCGCTCAGAGATGCGCGCGGAAGTCTGGAGAGTGCGCGAGAGCATGGACACGACGGACTCGGGCTCCGACGGAGGACCACCGCCGCCGCTGCATCCTCCGCCGCCGACGCTCATTCTAGTCTCCCGACGAACACTCCCGTCTCGAACGTGATCGTACACTCTCTCTCTCTGTCGCGGAATGCCTCGATGGGCGATCGGGGAAGGATAATGGCGCTGGGCGGTGATGATAAGGTCCCGTCCTCTAGAATGAAACGTGCACGCGTATCCGTGAGTGTGTGCATACACGTCAGAGTCGATGCCGTGGAGGAATGAAGAACGATCCTGAAGGCAAGTCTTTTTAAAAGAGCGGGAAGAGGGTGGGGGGGAAGGGTTGGTTGTGGTGGTGGGGGTGGAGATAAGGGGGTGGGGGGCGTTCCGGTAAGTGCTAACCCCCCTCTTCTTGATGGTCGCCGAGGAGGTTTTTCGAACCCCGAAGTCACGTGACGTCAGCGAGGGCCACGCCTCCTCCTCGACGGCGTACCTCGCACTCTCTGTTTATATCGCCGGGCGGTGTTGGGAGGGAGAGGAGGAGGAGAGTGGGACGTTGGTTGCACTCCACGTCCGACATGTGCTGCGTGTGACTGGGGTTCTTTGCGCCGCGTAGGCAGAGCGGGAGAGATATACGTATAAGTGCGAGTGTTGTCCGATCGACAACACCGTTGCTGTCGGTCGGCGCCGATAGCCCGAGGGAGGTGGGACGGGAGGAGGGCAAGGGCCGCTGTCGGGATGTGATGCGGCTCCCCTTCCTGCTTTCCCCGGTTTCTTTCGCCCGGAGGGCAGTCAGTCCGCGTGCGAGGAATGGCCGCGTGCTCGGAACGAAACGCACTCCGCCGATCTTCCCTCTCTCCTCAAAGGCGACTGACGACGGCGTCCTCGGCCACCACGATGAAAAGCGAGTCTTCCGAGGAGGTGGCGGTGGTGGAAGAGCCTGGCTGCCCTCCCTCCCTACCCACCCCTCCCTCCTTAAAGCCAACCAACAACCCTCTACATCTCACCCTCCTCCTCCCTCCACTCCTAGACCCCCTCCGCACCCGTCGCCCATGACTTCCTCTCCCTCCTCTCCGAAGGGGCTCCAGGGTTATTGGCGACCGGGGGGTGGGGCGAGAGATGGAGGGGGGCTGCGGAAAAGGGGTCGTGGGCGGGGGAGGGACCAGAGAGAGGGTCGGTTGATTGACTCCTTGAAGAGGTGGTGCGGGTGAGTGGTTGGGCGGTGGAGGCAGGAGGGGGGCGGAGATGGCGTAGGGGGTGCGATATATCGCGGCGCGATGCTCGGGCGGAAACATCCCAGTTCGCGCACTGGGTGAGCGTATCGGAAACCGAAGCTCACAAACGAGAACGTTACGTCAACATCCACGCAAACGTCACATCCGTGTCATGCGTGATACGTAAAGCGCGAGGGCTTACGGCGGGAGGTGTTGTGAAACGAACGCAAGCCATTAATAATTGTTGAAGAAGCGTTGAAGACCGTTTCCTAACATCTCCGTTATCGTTGTAGGAGAGCGTCGGGGATGACATGAATCTCGGCCGAAACTCTTAAAACGTGAGTGATAAAGAATTGAAATATTGAATGCGGATATTAAGTCCTCGTTTACATTTATGGCGATATTGACCAAACTCACGAATCGTGACGATTTAAGGAGCACGAATTGGAGTTTTGGACGCAAACAGAACTGAATAGAGTGTTTAATCGGTCAGCATTGGCGTTAAGAGTTTATCGAATTAAAAAGTAATACATTGATTTTATGTACGAATTCAAATTAGTGGTCAGACACCGAAAATTTAAATAAGTGATGCTTGGGAATTGGGTGGCGACTTTAGCAATGGGGTGGCGTCGATTGCAATGAAAACGTAGCATCGAGAGTGGGACACGGGCGAAGTGTAATCGTCAAAGTCAAGCGAGAGGAGGATGACGAGGACGACCGACGCCTCCATCGGAATCGCTGGAGAGTAAGCACCTTACTTTTGCTACGAGTGAGTTCGTATAAATAAATAGAGCATTATCCATCAGTACCAGCTGAAGCGGATCCTTCTTACGTAGTCTGTGGAATTAATGCGCGAACTGGTGAAACCTGGCGACCATAACGCGGACTCTGCCCCGCCCACTGGCGGCGCTATTTGCCTGAGACCCAATGAGCCGTCCGTGCTTGGCGGATCGTCGAGCTGTGCGTATGGTGCCAGTTATGTTAGTTTCTGTTGTCCTTGTTTTCAGTGTTTGTCGAAAATGGAAATTGAAGAAATCACGGAGCAACGAATCAACATCAAGTTTTCAGTGAATTGCGGCAAAAGTTATCAAGAAATTACTGAAATGTTGACAGCTGTTTACGGTGATAATGCTCTGAAGAAAACATCCGTTGTCATGTGGATTAAGCGTTTTAAAGATGACCGACAAAACGCCATGGATGATGCAAGGCCGTGACGACCTTCAACCACCTGTGTTGACGACAGCATTGATCGTGTGCGGTCCCTTGTCCCTACCGATCGCCGAAAAACTGTCCGAATGATTGCTGATGAATTGAATTTAGGAAAATCAACAGTGCACACTATTTTAACCGAACATGATGTCGGGATCCTTCACCATGAAAAATGCACCTGCACATTCATTATTGATTGTTCGCCAGTTTCTGGCAAAAAATGCAATCACTATCCTTGATCATCCTCCTAATTCATGAGATCTCGCACCCTAAGACTTCTTCCTCTTCCCAAAATTCAAAAATGTGATGAGGGGACATCACTGGGAAGATGTGGACACAATAAAGCAAGAAACGACGAGAAAACTAGAAAGATGAACTGGTGAGGACTTCCAAGGGTGCTTTAAACAGTGGAAAAGAAGGCAGTGAATTCTTCTCGGGATTTCATCCATGTAATATCTCCTCCATCCCCATCGCTGCCGACGTTTCGATGAAATCCTTTTTCATCGTCATCGGCCCTGATGACGATGATGGAAATGGATTTCATCGAAACGTCGGCAGCGATGGAGATGGAGGAGATTACCCGGATGAAATCCCGAGAAGAATTCCCTGCCATCATCCGCCGGGAGAAATTGAAGTCCTACAGTGGAAAAAAAGATGGAATAAGAGCATAGCAACGAATGGAGAGTAGTTAATGTGACGACACAGACTCTTGAGATGGCTAACGGAAACAGAGCAAACTGAGACAATATTTGCCTAAATACTACTATGCCGTACACAATACACCGAAAATTCTACCGGGAAGGTCATAGCCAGGGTGTTTTGGGATGCGAAAGATACCTGTTAATTGATTGCCTTAAAAAAGGTAGAACAATTACAGGCGAATATTACTCCAAATCTTGACCTGCTAGATGCCAAAATTCTGGCATCTAGCTGGTCTTCAAGAAGAAAATATCATCTTTCACCAGGGCAACGCGTCTGGGAAACTACGGGATTTGGGCTCCAATTTGCTTGGCCATCCCCCCTATTCTCCTGATTTAGCTCACTCAGACTTCTAACTGTTCCCAAACTTGAAGAAATTTGTTTCTGGGAAGCGCTTCGCGTCCAATGAAGAAGTTGAGAGGGCTGTAGACGAAGATTTTCACAGCTTTCCAGACTATCACTTCCGGGAAGGAATACTGATGTTGGAGAAATCCTGGACCAAGTGTGTTCAGTCACTCTTATGCAGAAAAATAAAATATTTTTTTAATTGAAAATCGCAGTCTTTCATTGTTAGGCCGAGAACCTTTCACCTTAGCCTCGTAGTTACAAGACTTCAGCATATTTCAATTAATGGACTCATTTATTGTGTCGTATGCCCTCTATAGATGCAACTCTTCGCCGTACTTATGTAAAACAATTGCAGTGAACTTTCGAAAAATCATCACTCGCGCCATTTACAATCACCTAACTGAGGATTTGAATGCTTAGCAGAGAGAGAGAGAGAGAGAGAGAGTGGTAATAGCCCGACGCTCCAGCCTAGCCTCCGCTTTCCCCAACGCCCACCTTCGGACTCGGGAGTTCGTTCTAAATTCCGCCTTAGCATCTCGGCGCCGAGGGCCGTTTTCCCGGCCGGGGCGCCCTCCTCACGTTCCTCACAGCCGAAAGTTGAAATTGTGGGAAAAACTATTTGTGGAGGATATGGATCATCGTCTTTTAAACCTGGACTGCAGCATTAGTCCTCATTGGAGGAGGCTGCCGTACCACCTTTGACCAAATGCACCGTTAGGAAAAGATCAGTGACATATAATCTGTGGTAGAATTAAAAAGTAATGTCAGCATTAGCCCACTTCTAAACGAGAGGTTCCGAAGGGTCAGAAGAGTTCAACGTCCCATTCGAAGGACGGCATACGTCCTTGAAGGGATCTACGTACACACATTATCGCAGCAGGTGTCGGGATTCCACGGAAAAAAAACCGCCAACTCAGGGTTCGAACACGGGTCCTCAAGGTAGGAAGCCACTAATTTGAAGTCATTAACTGGATCCCATCTGCTGGGACCCATACTGCGCTCATTTAAGAACCAATTGAAGAGAGCATGCAGTCAGGCTATGAACGAAAAAAGAGAAAGATGTGATCCAGTTCATTTGAATCCACAAGACGTGACATTCGATAAATCCAGGAGCTCAAACTGTTGCTTTAAATGCAATCAGATGAAATTTGACTATTTCTGTTTCACTACAATTAATTACCCTTGCTGTTAAAAAATCAATCCCTTCTTCCCAGATTATTCAAGTTACTCGTAGGTTATTTGACATTCTTCACATCTACACAATACCCCGCAAACCGTCACAGGGATGTGTGGCAGGGGGTGGTAAGTCATCAGCCATTCTACATATGATCCATCTACTTCCTCATGCACCTGGCACACCGCGATCCACCAAAAACCGCGTGGAAATGGGACGACCGAACACCAATCATGCAATATACCTACAGTTCTTTCGAGTATCACATGGTTAGCAGCTATGCCTATACAAAAAGAGGACAAGAAAATGCGTCAAAACTGGGCAGGCACACATGCAATTCAGACACTTATTACCGGTTAGTAGTCTACGCAATCCGGATGGACAACTCATAAGTACAATAGACTTTATATACATTCAGTTACAACCCACCTGACACTAGGGCACATGGCGGGGGACATTAGGACGCCAAATTTGCAGAGAGATTTTCGAGAGTTTAATCTTGTATACTCCTACTTTCAACAGTGCTTACCCATTACTGCCTTGGATGCTCCCCCTTTTATTTTTGATGCGAATAGTGAGCGGGAAAAGCGACTGCTTGAATCAATCTATCTATTTGACAGTCTAACTCTCTTATTTTGTGACAAATATCAACCTTGCCAATGTAATCAGGGGACTTAATTACATATCCAATGTCGGATGCAAAACCACCCGCAAAATATATTTGTAATAAGTTTAATCTAGCCCTGAGTTTTCACATATCTAAAGGTTCCCACCCCAGATTCCGTATTAAATGTGTGACGCTTTGCGTCCTTTCGTACGAACTTTTCACGAACCCATCGGCCTTTCTCTGTACCCTATTCAGTTCTATAAGCAATGTTTTTTAATGGATCCCATACACTCGCCGCACACCTTATGCGAGGCCTTACTAAAGATACATAGGACGTTTCCTTCACTATTTCGTCGCTACACCTTCAAAATATACGTTTGATGAATGCCCCTGTAGTCTTGCTCCACTATAGAAGATTCCGTCTCACCTCGAAGCCATAAGTTGGACGGAACGACTTTACCATTGCATTATCATCTCTCTGCGGGACATAACTTCGAACTTAGTTTGCATCAGCTCTCCAATCGAGATCCTGTGACATGTCAATGCGAAGATGGGTTAAGATGGTAGCAGCTCTGTATTATATCCCGACCAGTCTCTTCATTCTGCCATAGTTCCTCTCGTTGACATATTCCATCACTTGGTTCTCGTTCATCATTCACGGCTTCCCTCTGCATTAATTTTTCCACTCCAATTTTCCTTTCATCATTTTTATTTTCATCATTATTCCTAATATCATATTTCCACCGCTTCTTTTATTCTTTTTTGTTTTAGTTTCTCCCATCGTCTATGTCTCACAACCGAAGAATATCAAACTCCACGCGTAGTTTTACATAACCGCTTCAATCATTCGTGATTGGTGATAGCCAAGACGTATAAATAAATAAATAATAAAGTGTTTGCAAAGACATGCTTGGGTATTTTGGTGGGAAGCGTTATTCATCTTCGGCGCTCTGTCCAATTCGTACCCATTATTTTGCGCTTTGTTGGCCCATGCTGCAAATTCACCACGTGATTTTGTGAATTTCTCCTGCCCTCCCCCACCCCACCCCCCCCGCTCACGCCTCCCTTTGCCTTCTCCGCACTCCTCTGCTTTCACACCTTTTAAACGAACAAATGCCCCCCTCTCCATGAGCCTTTCCCCTTCCTCTCACAACCCCTGGCATCACGTCCTTTTCCATGTGCCATCTGGCACATCGCTCGCTTTTGTTCCCTCGTGCCTCCAATCCTTCGGCAAAGAGGGTAAACGGATGACCGAGCACATACGCATTGCGTCGCGACTCTGCGTGCAACCAGTGCCTCTCTCGACGTTTGACTCGGGCGACGGCTCTTGGAGAATCCATAGAATATACCGAACGTCCTGTCTGGCTCTTTAAAACGGAAAATAGGGCCGTTCAATGGCACGCGATACTGCCACAACAGCGGAACACATAGAGAGCACAACGTGAAGATTATTTCAGCAAACTAGACTTTCTTCAGAAATGCACCGTTAAAAGTAGTCGCGAGATATAAAACACATCACACTCATTTACTGGTACGAAGGACGTATATAGGTGGATTATCACATTCATCATGGTGTTGAGAAATTAATTTACAGTTGGGCGAGGCTTCAGAGATGATGAATTGGTTCAGAAGACTAAGATGGCAAAACAAGCATAGAGTAAACCAAAGGAGAAACGATAGTGTGCGGAGGATTTACATAGGATATGGTAACAAAACTAGTTAATTTTATTTATCAAGGAATCTTTTGTGAAAATCCCTTTATTGGGAAAACACAAAGAGACTTTTTATGCAAGTCCATGAATTTTTATTCGAAATTTGTTTAAATGCGTACTAATAGTCAAGTGAGAATTTTGTTGCCCCTTCAAACTCTTTAAAAGATGATTGTTACATTCGGAAATGTGCGTATGGTTGCCATAGAATCCATACTGCGAAGGCAACCGACAGTGTTAAATAGGAGAATTTTCAAACACTTCCATAAAAATTGTAATCAATTATTAGATCCCCAAACTTCGAGTTTCACACTTACATTTAGAAAACACTCGCACTTATAAATGGCAACGAGTTCATAAAAAAGCAATTTTGCATTTTAAAAATAAAAAAACGGTAATTACTAGTCTAATTAGGCAGCATAATAGCCTTATCCCCGCGACATACGCTGTTTCTTTCCACATTAGCGGTAGTCGGACAGCCGTTCAGTAAACGACCGAAGGGTTTGGGTTAAAATCAGAATGATGCTTCCAATTCTATATCTTACTGCAAAATCAACGCGGACACGGTGTAAGTACCACTTCCCCTTTCCGAAAGTATAACCGTGAGTGTGAAGTTCACGCGCGGTATAGGGCACGAAGCGAGAACGGTGTGCGTTCTATGCACACCTATCACACTAGCCTTCGTGTTGATCTTATGTGGCGCTGGTATTCTCTTCAAGTATATACATACGAGTGCAAATACTTTGTATATGGCTGGGGTCAATGCTCTGCTGACCACGATTAAATGGGAAACGACGTTTTAAGAGTTCTACCGGGGTATGGACCATTACCGAGACCGCGAAATTATGTTCTATCGGTTGGAGAGCTTTGAAGAGAAAATGTTGGAAGAGAAAGGAATGGCAGAGAGAAAATTCAGCAGAAACTGAAATCACACCGCCGACGGAAGACAGCAGGGACCCTGCTAGTTCTGCGTTCTATCCGAGGGACGGGGTACCAAGCGGGCTGTTTCACGAAAGATAAGCTCAAGGGAGCGGATTGGCACTGAAAAATCTTGCATCCCTGAGGACACTACCTTTTTATTTACTTGATTTATTTATTAGTACTCTGAAAGCCAACGCTAGGATGTGTGGCAGGGGGTGAATACACACCGGACTAATTTTGACCCAAATATGACCCTACCTCGGTCGGATAATGTTATTACGATCCCTTATCGTAGTGAAAAAATGGCACCTTAAATCTAGCTGTTCTATACTTAATCTCTTTAATTTTATTAACGAGATCTCTCCTACCATAGTACGATGGATAATGGATGTAATAATACATTTGCAACATCACTGCTAAAGAGACCTCCTTCCAATTTATGCAAGAGCTTCAATCTGTAATTTAGCTTTCGCTCCATTGAGTGATTCCCTGCCTAGTTGCTCAATTAATTTTGGAGACGCTACTAAGTTTACCATGACAAGGTTTTACTAATGTAGCCCCTGTACGCTGCACACGATTTAATTCGGCCTTGGAAGCGTTAAAAATCGCTGCTCTCAGTAAATTACTTGAGCTCTGCGATGCGTATGATCGACACCATAACTATTCTTTTGAACGAAAATTTTTACATAGTACAGGGAAAGTTTATTTCCCCATATTCGTCTATTTTATTTTCGTATTCTCGTAATGCTCGTAATTTTTCATTTCGTTTAAGGAAATATTGAGCGTCGATAATATTTGTTGGCATGGTTATGTGAGCGGTATTGTCGATACATACGAGAGATCTAAGAGTTACTGACATCATGGATGACATAGTGGTACACGTAAGGAGACACAATCGGACGAATAATGTAGACGATAGGGTCTAGACTGTCTGACATGGATGTTATTGATAATATGAACTAAATAGGCAAAAGGATGGATATTCAGTGTATGTCTAGAATAAAATTATACGGAGACGTCCCAAATATCAACAATTTTGATTCAATCCTACAACATATGGTAGATGCAACATGTGTATCTACGATTGAAGATATGTCGACATGCAATATAAACCATATCGTCGATATGAATGCTATTGTAAATATTACTCAAACCACTCGATATAAAGTCGTCACCCCTCAATATTTTTCATGTCGGCGGTCGGTGTTGGATATGAGGACCGCAACCCCACTCAACACATTACGCAAACCGCATTCTGATTAGTCGACTATTTCACCGACCACTTTTGTACTTCCGTTAGTAGGTATTGCATAGGATATTAAGCCAGTACTGCGGTCGGTCGGGTATTCAAAATCAAACTCCGTGTTTCTTAAGCCCTCGTGGCAATGTGATACTGTCTTCAAATATTCAATTCACTTTCAACTTCTTAGACCTTCGGGACTATCTTTATGGACCATGGGACCCTAAATGCCGTCAAAGAAACTTGCACGCGTACCCTTAAGGACCTTCCGAAAGCCGCCTTCTAGGGAGCCTTCGCGTCGTGGAAAAGCCGCTCTGGCAAAAGTATGTCGACGCTGGATGGATGTACTATGATGAATTTTGAGGCATTTTAGCAACATCTGAAATAAATCTATCTTTTCGAAACTTTTCCCGATACTTTTTATACCAACCTTGTATATCAGATCATATCACCACACATCAAAATAAGATCATTATTTGTGATAATGTTTTTTGTAAAAAAATATCTTTCAATTCCAAATTCCAGATTCAAACCAATTTTCTGATTCAACTCAAACGCAAGACGCAAGTTGGTCGAATCGCTAACCTAAATCGATTCTCTTTCTGAGTGAAAACCTTTGCGATGCACAACATAAGTGTCCAGCGGTGCCTTTTCTACGCATTAAATTCGGTTTTATTGAAAGCATCTAGCCATTCTGTGATATCTGTACCTTCTGCGACGCAACTTTTAGCTGGAGATCTATCGAATGATATGGCGCTCTTTGTGGCGGCGAATATTTTGAAGTTGAACTGAAATAAATGTTTTTATGAGCAAATTCAAACATACTTTCTCAAACGGCCATATACATTAGATTTAAATTCTTTGCTGCAGACTGCTGCGACTTGATATGATAGCATGCGCATTTATCTTAATGCTAAAAATACCTCTAGAGTATTCACAAGTTCCGGCTCCTGATCAGCTTATAATATATCTTTCCCACGGTTTTACAGATATATATGTAGTTACTCACGGCACGATTCGGAAGAGAGTGAATACCTGCCGACGTTCGAAGCTTTCTCCGAAAGTCCCGGTGACAAAAGAGAGCTGATGTAATCGCGGCTTTATTTAAGACGACTGGGGAAAGCATTTCTCGCCCGAGAGCAGACAAGTGCACGCTGATGGCCCTTGTTTTCACATCAAACTCGGAGTCAGTTTGACTAACGTCGCCAGTCCAACTTCTTTCCTTGCTGCGTCGATCATCCCCTATCCCGCTTCGGTTCCCTCCTCTCTCGCCACCACGGGCTCCAAAGGATTCAATTCTCGTGGGGTTAAGAATGCTTCTGAAGCCTCCCGACCGACGACGGTTCATCGTCCCTTCGGTGTGACCGCGGAAGCGCGGCCTCTTCCCTCTTCTACGCAGCTTTGCGGCTCCAAGGGCCAGCTCCCAAGTCATCCTCCGACTCACGCCATTTCACCCCCTCCCTTCCCCAAATACCATAGTACTATCTTGATTCCTGACTCATAATCACCCTTTATACTGGACTTTTTTTTCGGAAAAAATACATTAAGGTGCTTCCGCAAGTGCTAATTTCACTACGCGAACACCCTCCGGCAGGACACGAAACCGCAGGCACAGGCCGAAATTATGCTGTTGGCAATCTTTTACCCTTCATTTTCTTCGGAGTACTAAATAAACAGAGACGCTCTCTAAGATGTGACGATCTAACATACGAGGTCTGTCCGATAAATACGCGAACTGAGGACATAAAAGCTTTATTTTGCAAAATTTGGACTGCATCGATTTGGTTGTTCCCTTCAAAGTACTCTCCGTTCGTCGCTATGCACTTATTCCATCTTCTTTTCCACTGCTTAAAGCACCCTCGGAAGTCCTCTTTCAGTTGTCTCCTCGTCGTTTCTTGCTTAATTGGGTCACATGTTTCCAGTATTGTCCCCTCACCACATTTTTGCATTCTGGGAATAGGAAAAAGTCGCAGGGGGCGAGATCTGGCGAATGAGGAGGATGATCAAGGATCAAGGTGATTGAATTATTTGCCAGAAATTGACGAACGAATGCTAAATGCCTGGGGGAAGGATCCACCCATCGCACTCACATGTCCCAAACGACGCACGCGATCTCTCAAACGTTTGAGAACTGTGAAGTAGAAGTCAGCATTTACCGTAAGGACAAGGGACCGCACACGATCAATGTTGCCGTCAACACGGGTGGTTGAAGGTCGACCCGGCCTTGCATCATCCGTGGCGTCTTGTCTCAGCCATCTTTAAAACGCTTAATCCACTTGACAACGGATGTTTTCTTCAGATCATTATCACCGTAAGCAGCTGGCAACATTTCAGTGAGTTCTTGATAACTTTGACCACACTTCCCCAAAAACTTGATGTTGATTCGTTGCTCCGTGATTTCGTCAATTTTCATATTCGACAAACAGTAAAAACAACGACAGCAGAAACTAATATAACTGGCACCATACTCACAGTTCGACGATCCGCCAAGCACAGACGGCTCATTGGGTCCCAGGGAACTATTCCCGCTAGTTGCCTGGGACTATAGACCGCGTCATGGTCGCCAGACTGTTCAAGTTCGCGTGTTTATCGTACGTACTACGCATAACACTTGTTGTTAATGCATTGAGCATCTTCCCTACTACACGGCCTCGACTGGCAAGATTTTAAACTTGGATTAGTCTCCGCTGAGGTCACCTTCCTCGCTCACGAGCACATGATTCGCATTGTTTCCATCGCGTGATGGGTGTGCACAGGTGATTTCCAAGGACTGTTAATTCAATATTTTAACGACCGTAATGTTATACATATTACAATCATTGACAAGCAATAATATGGGAGTCCCAGGTGTGATTCATTAAGTTTAATCATTTATTTAGCCCAAGGCTACAAGGCTGTAATAGTGATTAAATATTAAAACCAGGAAATTATATGAATTTTAACGGAAAGTGATTTCTGGTTGGCGAGCGGAGTGTAAATCAGACGAATCCTCTTCCCCCTTAGATGTAACAAGAGCCACTTAGGAATGCATTAATGGTCGGCAGGTAATGACCAGTCCCCCGTTTCGAATAAACATACATGATTTTTGGCGCACGAGTCTCTTAAGAGTCTCTCGGATTTGAGACGCGGTGTTAAATAAGACCTTCAAGTTTCTCTGAATAATCTTTGTTTAGAAGATAGGCTTGCGGTAAAAGGCATCTCTTTTTAATAAAATATTGGAAGTTCAAGTGTGCGAGAATTTCTTTCTACTCATTCCCTAAGTTATTAAAATACTCCTTTGTATTTCTTACATCGAATAAAAAATTGTTTTTGGGCACAATGAAATCAACGATGGTCCCACTTGAATTTGAAATGCATTCAATAAAACTGCACATTTCCCCGTATTTAGAGCGCAGACTGGATTCAGGGAAAGGGTCGCGTGCACGTAGAATGCAACGTGAGGCACCGAACGGTCGAAAGCCCCAGCCGAGTCGAAGGCCCGGAGAGGGAAACGGGACCCAAGGTGAATGACGACGGGCCGATGAAGTCTCTTGGAACGCCTTTTCCTCGGCTCCGTCCCCGCCTCGTGGACCAGATTCCTGCCCCCGCCCCTCCTTGGCGCAAGAGTGCCATCTCCACGTCCCACCTCCAATGCCCGCCCCTGCCTTCTGCCTCCTCTTCCGAGCCTCTTATTTTTCCCTCTTTCATGAACCTCATTCCGTATCCCAGTTTAACGGAATGCCAAAATGGCGGCCTCCATTGTTTGGCGGGAGTGTTGCATCCGATTGGCATCGGTTCAGCTGTCGCTCTTATCCGCGCAAGCGCAGGGCACGATAATTCGATTCCGGAGGCGCTAATACGAGCATTAAACGCAAACGTTCGTGAATTTCGTCACCACATAAGCATAAGAGGGAAGCATTGAACTTAACTGGAAGAGCGATGCAGGTGAAAGGTCGCTTGCGGCATAGAGACAGCCTTGAAAGACCTTCTTCCATTTAGCGCGAGAAGACTCTCATGAATCCCGGACATATAAGCCACGTTCTTCGATAAAAATGTAGAAACTTCTTATTTCAGGTGAGGCAGGAGCGAATAGCTTCGCCTTTCGAGGTTAAATGCGCACCAATGAAGGACGGCGCCGATCGTTCTTTGGCCTGCGAGAATTCTAGAGCAATATGGAAACTATGGAGCCCCAACTAGTCAATAGGGCTATTCCGCTTATAATGCGCTGGTCAGAAATAAGAGAGCCTTCCTTGGATGTTAAAGGAATAGAATATACTGGTGATAAGGTGGGTCATATCGCAAAATGCTTATGATGAGAAATCAGTGGAACTATGCCGTACGAAGTGCATTTAAAGTATTACTCTCTTGACAGATGTTATTCTATTAATAATATCCTTTAACTCTATCAAGCCACCGTCATTCTGAGATGAAATATGCGACTTCCTGAGTCACAAAATTCCTTATATGTCCACTCGACCCATTCATGCTTATCCTCCGCAGGAATATGGCTACTTAAATCTACACATTGGCTAGTTAAGGCGCGGACAGATAATGCCTCATTGAACAACTGGGTAATGATAATTTGAAGAGTTAATCCAAACGTCAACTTTGCTTAAAAAAAGTGTTTTAATTCAGATTTCCTCTAAGGGGTTATTCCGGATATGAGATTTAAAGTGTACACACTACCTCAAACACTTGGTTCGCTCGTGTCGTTTTAAGTATTCACACGAACGAAAGCTAAATGTCCCAGGCAGCGCCACAATATCTTGGCATTCACTCTTTCCCTGTATTCCATACATTACAGAAATGAGATATCTCTTTAACTAAGGTAAGGCAGATTTGGAATTTATTTTTGGGACGGGGAAAAATACAGATACATGGTAGTAAATTGACCAAAGGAACTGGGATGGCAGTTTTGCAAGTCACTGTAACATTGAGTCACTAGTTGTTGAAAATAATTTCAAGGAAATGGATTTATAATTGTAACTTTGGATCATTTATGTGCCAGCCTGCTTTCCTCAGAAAAACGCCTCTACATTTGCCGCAAGTATTTGGGATCCTTGGGAGAACATTTGGTAAAAAGAATAAGATCAAGTCCAGAAAAAAATCCGTCAGATTCGTTTAAAATTGTTATAACAAGGGGATCGAGATGATGCGGTGGCTAACGTACAGGCTTCCCACCCAGAGGGCTCGGGTTCGAATCCCGGCGGCGTCGAATATTTTTCAGTGGTATCCCGAACCCTACTTGAGGTGCTTTGTGGAGAGCACTTTGATTGAGTGCGCAGTCCGAGGGATGGGACGTTAAACTGCAAACCTCTTGGCGCCTTTCGGTATTAGAGTAGGCTAATGTCGATGGCGGGGTTCTCTCCACCCTTCATCCTTTCCCATTCATCCCTAATGGAGCAAATGACCTCAGCTGTCGATGGACTCCCCTAAAAACTACAACTACTACTAATTTTTATAATAAGAACACCAGTGCGACAAGTCTCTTAGTGGATTTAGGCTGGGAGCCTAAGTTAGGAGCCATAATAGTAAGAAACCAAAGTCACTTTAGAAATATTAAAAACATTTAATTTACAAGTTGGAACAAAATTAAACATTGCAAAGACAGCAGGGGTGTTTTTAGATGCACATGTATGTTATTTGATAATTTGAGTGCTTGCATGTGTGTAGGTTGTAACAGTTATTGCATGAATGCATAACATGTTTTGTTGGCGGATTGTATGAATGTGTGGCTTTTGCATGCGGTTTTTTCTTAATTGCGGGAAGTGCCCTAAGACCCCCCGCTACACGCCCTTGCGGTAACTTGCGGGGTATTAAATAGATTGTGTACAGTAGATTGACCTAGTCCAATTTTTATGTACCTTCTTTGTATTCTTTGAAAATCATTTACTCTGAACGTACACGGCATTACTGCACGAGACAATTCTCACAGGTTGTCGATGGATTGCCAGAGTATAAAATAATACACTTTTCTACTCTCAAATAATTAAAAAAGATTATGAATTTCAGTGTTGGTACATTAATAATGACATCCTTTAGTTATTCGTTCACTTGTCTTCACCAGATTGGTTCATATGCCATGAACTCTCACATCTAGTATGGATAAAATATCAGCATATGAAAATGAATTGTTAATTTCCGCGTAATTTTAATTTGATGCGTTTCCTTCACAGTGATGCGTGAGCATGACATATCACGTCTTTGCATGTACGAGTCTGCAATATTAATATTAGGATACATGCGCTGCGCTTCATTAAAGATTAATAGTCAAATAACACCTAATTAGTTATGGCAAAAATATGGCCGCTTTTCACTCAATGATATTTTAAACTGTATAGTGTATGAGTGGAAGAGCTTGGCCCCATTAACCTTTACACAAACAAAACCTCTGTAATTTATTCCGTCAGCCGCAGATGGGTCTCAAAGTGTACTGGAAATCATTTATCGTCATGAAAAATAAAAACATATATATATATATATATATATATATATATATATATATATATATATATAAAGCGCGGAAACGTGGTCGCTGAAGCAGGAGGATAGAAGTAGATTGGAGGCTTTTGAAATGTGGGTGTGGAGAAGAATGGAGAAGGTGAAATGGATTGAAAGAAAAACAAATGAGGAAGCACTGGAGATGATGGGTGAGGAGAGAGGTTTGTTGGGAGAAATCCTATGGAGGCAGAAAAAATGGATGAAGGGCATATTGATTGGGAATGGGATGTTGAAGACTGTAATAGAGGGGAGAATGTTGGGCAAATGAGGTAAGGGCAGGAACAGGATAGGGATGTTGGACGGGATGAAGGGAGGAAGGAAGCACGCGGAGATGAAGAGGGACTTGATTTAGGGTAGCTTGGTGGATTGTCTTTTGTTAGGAGTCACAAAATACTACTTTGGCAGTTGTGTCAATTCAAGACCTACCTTAACCGGTAGATTATTGCATTAATAAAAAAAAATATATATATATGTATACATATATATATAGCGGGTCGCGGTGGTCCAGTGGGTAGAGCGTTGCACTACTGACCGGAGGGTCCCGGGTTCGATTCCCGGGCTAGGCACTTTGGGCACTTGCAGCTCCACCCAAGCTAGTTGATTTTTCGAGTACCAGATCTTCCTGGGAAACCATAACCGGCACAGGGAAAGGAACTGGCCCTGATGTGTGAATATTCACACGCCGTCGGGCTTGGTACACGGGTGAGCTCTACCATCACCTACTAAACCGACCTTCGGGTTGATTACTGTGTTTATGGTTTTATATATATATATATATATATATATATATATATATATATATATATATAACGGACAAAATAATAACAAGATGTGGCTTAAAACTCCCGAAGGATTAATAATTCGGTGGTCCTGGCCACTTTCATCATAATGTGAGGAGTAACTCCTAAGTGTGTACACAAACGCATTAAATAATTAAATTGGAAACAAAATATTATATATATATACATAGATATATATTTATATATTTTTTAATAAAAACATATACACACATATATATATATATATATGTATGTATTCTCATACACTTCTTACATTAAACCAAAAGACATTTTGGCATTTTTCGCGCGCGTTCACGTGAATTGATGACTAATCCAGTGTCACCGACTCACAATGAAAAGGCTTAAGAGACATTCCGTGTCTCACGTGGATGGGCCTCCGTCCACGTGAGGGAGGAGAGGGCTCTCCTCCCTCTTCTATGCGATTCCAGAAGCAGCGCGCTCACTATTAGGAGTGGTGAGTGCTGAAGGCCGAGAGAGAAGGGAGCATGTTAGGTAAGCAGGAAAAGAGGACAGACAATTTGGACGGCTTTCAAGGGTGGCAGAAAATACGGAGAAGCGAAAGAGGAAATTGTGTAGGTAAACATAGTTCGGAAGAAGAGGTAAGGAATCGGGGACCGACCGAAACCTCCCTTTGATTGGTACACCACGTGCGATTACGATTCCACAAGGAAATCGCCACCTTATCCGACGGAGTAACATCACCCCCAGCGCGAAGTGAGCGGGAGGGCCGGGGGGGAGAGGGGGACTCTTTCTCAGCCCGCACTCGGGAAAAACTGGTCGGCGTTGCCAACAAGTGGTCTCACGGGTTTTCTCGGCGCACCCCACGCTCGTCCCCGCGACGCCCTCTCCGCCGTCACGGTGGCCACTCGTGTACACAGCGTCCTCCCCTCCCCCTCTTTATGGTCCTTCTCCCTCAGGACATCCCACCGCCAGGCGGCGGTAGCTCTGGGCATTTTGCGAGAGCTTTCGCGTCCGACAAAATCGTCTCCGAGCCAATTCCATTAATGGCTGAACAGAAGACGTTCAGATGGGAAGGACTTTAGAGTGAGATTTTTTAAAGCGATGGGAGAATCATCCATGACTCTACGAGAACATTCGCCAGAAGATTTAGCACATGAAAACTTTCTTCAACTGCTAAAGAAAAGCACGCTTTTGCTCCAAAGCTAATAAAAAAATATACAAGTTAAATTTTACTTTCGCGGGAAAATATTTCCATTCGCTCCTGAATAAAAATGAAATCGTGGAAGGGACCTTTTTCGATGGAATGTTAATCCTAGTTTACAGAACTTCTAAAACTAATTCAAGCCGATGACGATCTTGAAAGCTTATATAATCTTATTTAAGAGAATGAGTGAAAAAAACGTCTATGCTCTAATTTTAAATCCAAAAATGTATGAAAATCATTTTTTGGATAATGAAGAAAAATATACTTTCTTTGTACTGCATTTTAAAACGATGGCATGTTTTTAAAAGTATTCAAATTTATTAATATTTTATGTATTTAAACTTTTAAAAATGTCATTCTCAATCGTTCGTCGATCATCTTTCATTGCATCTTACGACAAACCTACTACTAACTGTTACCCTAAATCCCCACGAATGTCTATTCTTAGCGAGATAAAAACCCTCACCAACCCTCCCTAACCCCAGGGTTTTTGGGGATATCTGGCCCAGATTGGTGGGGTTATCCGACAATAAGGTGATTCGGGACGAAGGAATCAACTCAAAGTTTGTAGAATAGTGGATCGTTTTGGTAGGAAAACTTAAGTATGCGAAGTTCCAAGTCAATCGAGCCTCGGAGAGTGGTTCAAAAATCGACCTCAAAGTTGGAATGCGACAAAACGAAACTGAATACATGCGTTTTAAACATAAGTTAAGAGAAATGCAGGAATAATTTAGCAAGGGTGCAATCTCTTGCCGGAACTACATGTACAATGTAGCAGAGACTGGGAAGGCACAATATTGGACATTTTAAAGTCCAAAAATGTGAATCAATCCAAGTAAAGTGAATGGGGAAGACATACGTGTATGTAAACCTCTTCCGTGAGGCAAGATGTCATCGAAGTTACAATTGTGACCCGAGAATAATTGTGAGCAGGTTATGGACACCCAATGGACACTCACTTCCAAAAGATGGTGAACATGCACATGAACAGAAAACTAAAATCCTAGTACGCGTACGTGATCAGGTGGGGAGAGATATCGCACCGAGGAGAGACACTGGAATAAGTGGAATCGTTAACCTGTCTCGGAAGTGGTACAACTTGGGAAGGCGCGAGTTCGACGCATTTCAATCTGAGATTAGCTCAAGCTAGGTTAAGAAGACGTCTAACCCGAAGAGGCAATGAATATGCACAAAGGACATAAGTCAACAAATATGGGGGAGTTAACGGGAAAGCTTTCTTGTGGATTGTAACCCTCTATGGATGGCATTATTGACCAGATGGCCGGTGAGGGATCCTCAATTTCAAACGGATGTTTAACTCGAGTAATTAAGATGCATTCCGGCCAGATGAAAAAGCCAAATGGAGTATTTCGGTACGTAGAAGGAGAACCAAATGGATAGATCGTACCAAAAGAAGCAGCGGATTCGTTAAGAAAATAATAAAAGCGAAAATAGAAGGTTTCAGGCCCTAAGAGAGTCCGAGGGAACGAAAATACTTGAGGCAAGTTAAGACGGTCGTAAGATTGAATAGCTGCCGTTAAGCAGCAGTTGAATAGCTGGGCGTTAAGAGAGTTACCATTCATTGGACAGAGAATGATGACGGGCAATAAGGTCAACCAACCTTCGAATTCTATTAATGGATCTATGCCAAGAAGTCGGAGGTAATGGATTGGTTCTGCAAAATGTAGCAATTTATCGATGAAAAAATACTGAAAACTGATTTGTAGTTTCTAGAAGATAGCTTTCTAGAGAAGGCCATTTTAAAAATTGGCACGAAAATCTACCAACATTCTAATGTACCTTCAGGGAGTGGTATTATCTTCCAGCGTGTCAGGAACTCAAGAAAAACCACCAGGGCTGACTGACACAACATAAACCAGGCGAGTATGGCACCAATGACCTTTCGATTGGAATTCCAGCCAGCTGATAACTAGATCAACTCAATGGCCGGGTTGGTCACGTGAAAAGAAAACTCTCGCGGAATATTAGTACAGACTTCGCATGCGTGCGTGCGTGCTGAGCAACGAGAAAGATGTCTACAAGAAAGAACATAAGGGATTCCAAGAAACCTGCGGGCATTTTCTTGGAATTTGTCAAAGGTGAAATCAGGCTAAGCGCCCAAAGTTGGCTTTATTAACATCGTGCACTGTGGCGCGTCGCGCACGACTACGAATGCCTGTGACATTGTACTTATGCACGGTATTTCGTCATAACATCTTGTTCCTTTAAAAGCCCCAAAATTTCAGAGGATGTTTTAACTCAAATTATGGATCGTCCTTTAACAGGAAGAGGTTCACAATCAGGACCCCGTTCGAATATTATCTTTAAGAATCTTGTGAACTTTGATACAATTCGTGTACTAACCAAATATTAGTACTCGACCGGATGTTTGACCGAGGTACGGCTCACCTCATGGTGATTTCATGGATCCAACGGTACGTAGAATTCAAACCCGCAGCGAAGGGGGTCACGCCACGCTCAAAAGATACGAAGACCCTCAAGCGCAGTTGAGACGAGTCCCTGGGCCGAACGACGGCAGGAAAGCCAATGATTGACCTCTTTTGGGGGGGGGGAGCAGGAATTCCCCATTTATCGGAAATAAAAGCGCCCGCCGACAGAACGCTTGGAATGTCGCCGGAGGCGGCGAAGAGATCGGGACGAGGAGACCTGTGCTCGATAAGCCACGAATGCATCCGGATTCTCACGGGGGGGGGCGCCCCCCTCTTATCCTCTTCCCCCCCCTAAACCCGCCTTGGATTCGGATGGCAATAATGGGAGAATGGGGGGGGTGCCCACCCCTCCATCTCGCACGCCCCTGACTCGCCACTTTTCGTCGCGTCTCGGGCGGCCTCCTCTTCGAGTGAAAGGGTGGAGAGGGAGGGGGGCTTTGAGGGTTCGCCCTCGAGAGAGGCCCCCGCCCCCTCGCTGTAGATGAGGGGAAACCCTCAGGGTGGGGGGGAGGAGGGGACGACCCTCGACCCTTTCACATTATAATCCACGGCGCAAAAAACACCCCTCTCCCTCCCCAACGATCTCCGAGGAGTGAGAGCACCTTCCTCCTTCGCACCGCGTCCTCGACTTGATCCACATTGACTCGATTTGGAAGAAGGGCTCGATTTCGATGGGGAGTGAAGAGGATGAGGTGGGCGGCGGAGTGGTGAAGTCGGAGGCTGGCTCATCCATCGATCCATCGAAAGCAGATGGAACAACATCCATGCAGCGGAGAGGAGGGAGATGGTCCAGGAGAGTGGACATTTTATAGATGGTAAGTGGGTGAGGACCTGGTAACTGAGTGAGCACGGGTGGCCTGGAGGCTACTGCGATGTTGGGCTCATCTCGGACCTTGCTTAGACCATGTATGACAAAAATACAATCTTAGATGATATTTGTGTCCAAAAATAACGCAATCCTTGCGAGTGTAAGTGCTCAGTATCATGTAGTTAGATAGATAAACGTCTTTATTCGGGCGACATTGAGGCCATAAGGTCCCTTTTTCCATTTAATCCTTCCTCAAGTATCTAAAAATACGAGGGTAGGCTGAAAACTAATGCACACATACTTGTAGACCACAAACAAAATAAAAAGAGACGTTTCAGGTGAGATTTGGTGGAATATCATGATTAATTAAAATTGGAAATTTTCCACAAAATAAAATTTTTATTAATACGGCGGTGTCAATGCAACTACATCATCTCCTGAAAACAGTCATTTCTCATCGTCTACTATGTATGCTGAAAAGCAAGTAAGGGGAGGGTAGTGGAAAATGGGGGTGAGAGGGAGGGGAGGTTGAACGTGGGCCACGTGGGTGACATATGAGAGGGGAGAAAAGGTGCGGGTGAGGAGAAAAATTAACACAGTCCGGAAAACCTCGTGGCTGGATGGAGGGGGTGTCTCGATGAGGGTGAACCCTCGGTGCGGCGCCAAGCCGTGGAGAAAGGGGAAGAGACCGGGGTTTCCCCCGTCATTGACCGGGCGCAGATAACCATGCACAAAGAAAGGAAAGAAATTAGACGCCATGGAACAGCTGGAAATTTTACATCGGAAGGACTTGGACCTCGTCAACGAAGTCGTCCAATTTTCATCTTCACCCTCCCCCCTCCCCTCGACGCACGTGTGACCAGTGAGTCAGAAAAATAGAAGAAAAAGGAATAGGTTATCATAGAATTGTTCAAAATGACGACGTGTGGGAGATTGATGTAAAGAGATGGACAAACCAAACTTTAGGGGAAAAAACGACCACAGTTTTAAAATAAAAATAAGAACGCAAATCACAAATGAGAAAAAATACTCTTTTTTTAAACAGAACTATTGTTGAATGGAACCAGCTGCCTGGAGATCTGTTTGAGCCCTACCCATCCTATATTAAGAGTTTTAAGAAAAAGTGTAAAGCAGCCACTGGGTGATAAACTTCATTGATTGATTGGGATTTTTATACTATTGTACTTATTAAAATATTGTATCAATGTAATGTGGACGGCGTGTGAAGTTATATTGGAAAAGTTAAAGTGTAAACAGTGCGTGATTTTGAATGGCATTTGAATTTGAATTCAATTTCAAATGCCATTCAAAGGTGATTAACAAGGGAGTGCGGGGATGGACGGTGCGTTGTATGTACTCGTATGGTGTGAACCTAGCCCATGGGTGATGGTAAAGGAGCGGTTGGTAATCTTAAAGTGTCATTGTATTTAAGGGCAATAATAATATAAATTCTGTCCTTCTTGTGTGCGCATGCATGTATTTGCATTGTAAGAGTGACCGTTGACCAGAGTTGACCGTTGCCACGTTTGCCTAATTGCAACGAGAAATAACCAATAAAATAACATAGGATAGCTATGTTGAACGCAAGGATAGGGGGGAGGGAAGTGTGTAGAATTGAAGAGGAGATTCATTGTGGTGTCGGATATCAGGCTGTGTTTTGATAGGATAGGCAAGGAAATGTATCGGTTGTGTTCATCCAAAATCTGCCTTAGCAGGTAGAATGGCAAAAATAACAATTTCAACATTCAGCAAGGAGCTCGAGGAGTTTTAAAATAAATTCTTGAACATCATAAAATTCGCTGGATTCTTAATCTTATAAATTTCTCAGTTCACGAGTACTTAAATAAACTCTTAACAGAATGGGGAGTGCACAGAAGGAACGCGAGCGCAACAGGTTCCTATTCAGTCGCTTGATTGTTCGCCTACTTTCTTTAACTCAAAGTGGACTTATGCCACGACGAAGAATACAATTTTTGCGCAGTGCGAATGGATTGGATGGAGCACCAATCAGTGGCCACGTTGGATAAAAAAGGCAATCGCTTGAATAGGGGGTTTTTATTCTCGCAGTTCGGACGAAG
The DNA here is from genome assembly GCA_037158775.1 of Hetaerina titia. Lineage (NCBI taxonomy): Eukaryota > Metazoa > Arthropoda > Insecta > Odonata > Calopterygidae > Hetaerina > Hetaerina titia. The sequence goes on from CM073769.1 coordinate 141,943,549, forward strand.
CCGTCAATGCAAGACGGAGAGTAAACAGAGCGAAGGGACCTTGACGGAAAGCTAACACTCTCCCTCCCACTTTAATCCGACCACCTGCATTTCATTGCTCTTTTATTTATTTTCCTCCTCCTCTCGCCCAAACATATTGATGGTGAAAAATATATAGTATGTATGTATATATATATATATATATATATATATATATATATATATATATATATAAAAGGATGATGATTTTAGTATCCAAAGAAAATGTATGCGAGTGAATAAACAAAAGAAGTTGAATAAAACCGAAACTCCTCAAAGAAATATAAGGCTAACAAATACTGCTGCACCATAATAACACCTTTTTAGCGCCGACGGGCGTTTGTTCACGAAATGTGAAGCTAAAATATTTCTTAGTAAGTTAAGTTCACAAAATACGTATTAAACTGAAAATTAATGTTTTTCGCAACTGCATTAAGAAATGTGTCACAGACATGTGTAAATAGATTTCCGCTCGTAATAAACTATTCACTTTTCCAGTCTTGCCATGATTGAATACCTTTGTGCATGCATCGCATTATCATGTATAATTCCCACGAACTCGCATTATTAACATCATCGCATCCTCTTTGCTCAATAGTCTCGATTCAAAGAAGCCATTCCAAGTGCCCTTTGTATTGAAGCATTAATTTTCATATTATCCACAGATATATTATTGGCGTTTAGTTTGATAAATTTTTACATCTACATCCACGCAATACCCCGCAAGCTGCCGCAGGGGGTGTGGCGGGGGGTGTTAGGTCACCAGCCATGCATGAAAAATCGCAATCATGTTACCCCTACACACATATTAATTTGATCACGCTCTCGACAAAACTTTATCAAATGAAAAAAAGTACTTGCATGCAACACTATTCAGTAAAAGGATACGTACGCATATTCAAATCATGCTGTAGAACGTACAAACCTCATGGGAGACTGCCGACCGAAGGATTCAGATGAAACGAATACGCTGTGGTCCACCGTCGTCCCAATTCGTGTAGATAATCTATCCCGCAAACAAGGCTATAAGTCGACGTGGAGTAAAATTACACCACTTTTTACATGACTCGTCCATTTGCTATGTCAAGCCGATTTGCCCAAATATAACATTTGTAATAAATCCCCTGCTCCCCTCCATCGCTATAATATATTCCTGTTTTTAATTTACTTAGAGGATCCTGTTTCATCCAGTGCGTTACTGTGATTATAAGTGTGTGTCTACGAGAATATTTTTTACTTTCCCCATGCCTGTTAATCAACAAACTTGTCTGACTAAATTAATTAATTATTATTATTAAGCATAAAACGAATAAACACGTAGGTCAAGGGTATTTGTTGAAGGCCTGAGGTAAATATAGTAGAGAGAGAGAAAGAGAGTGAGAAATTGGAGGCACAGTATTTTATCTAGGAATAATATCCCAAGGATCGCTACTAAGTTTTTTATTACTCCATGTACCAATCCATTTATACTAATTCCCATTTGATAAATGGCAATCGTACTTGCA
>CM073769.1:141945171-142034973 GCA_037158775.1 Hetaerina titia
ATGTACCAATCCATTTATACTAATTCCCATTTGATAAATGGCAATCGTACTTGCATGGCGAATCCCCAAGTCTCGACTTAATGTGCGACTCGGGCGACGGCTCTTTGTTCCGAGCACAGCCCTTCCACCTTTCCTTCCTCCGCGGCCAGGCTCTTGGGGGCGGACGGACGCCAACCTCCCTCCCTCGCACCCCCCCTCCACACACCATTCTGAAGCTCAGCCGCGTTTCCCGCTCACACTCGCGCAATCATTTGCCATACAATCGCCGCCATTAATCCGTTGTCGAAATCTCCTTCGCAACGTTAGCTGAGTCTCCGCAGTTGTCGAGGAATCAAACGGCCGGGAAAAGCCGCGGAAACTTGTCGAGAATAAGTACCATAAATATGGAACTTGACTTTGGCTCTTTGTGGACTGACTTTCCTCATCAGCTTTCCCTTGCGGTATCCGGATGGTAACTGATGAACTTGGTGATTTGAGACGAAATGACCTTATCCAAAAGGTGGATGGCAAAGTATGACGACCACTCCTCCTTTAAATACATCAGTTCTTTAAAGCATGTCTGTCGTGAATTAAGAAACAACCACGACTTAACGAATATAAATACTTCCGCAAATACTGAAGACGTTAAAAATGATGAAGTAGTGAAATGTCAAAATTATGGGCATATATTTTGATGGCGATCAGAGGAAATTCACTCATCACAGAATTGTGGAATGGCTGCATTACTTTCGCCCTAATTTTAAAGGTTGTCTAGCAATTATGGCAATGTGTCTCGTTCCTTAGGCCTAGAGGAAACTGGAAAGAAAATTGCGTCGGTGCCCTTCAAATACCCTTGGCAGATGAACGGACCCGTGAGCGTCAAACACAATGAGGTGTTAAAATATGACACTGATGTGAATCAGCGCATAACAACAATTTCAGGTTTGATTTTAATCGCCACATGATAAGATCTTCCTAGCTAACAAGACTAATAATTCATAGAGATATTTCGTTCACTACTCATTATTTTCCAGGCAAAAAATCAACGCTCAAAAAACGGAGGCAGTCTTATCTATTGAAATTTAGTTTAAATAAAACAGTTTCTGGCGTAACTTGGTGGAAAATCTTCATACTGACTGTTAATAATCAAACCACTTTACTTTTCCACATAAACTTTTTAATTTTTACGACCCAGGTTTCGCTATAGCATAACATCATCAGGTTGTAAAAGTTAAAAAGTTTATGTGGAAAAGTAAAGTGGTTTGATTATTAAAAGTCAGCATGAAATTTAGTTTAAGCTATTGCATGTCGAAATGTACTTCATCCAATCTACACTGTTGACGTTGTGCTATTTCGTTCTAGTTACGCCACATTTGGAATAGTATGTTGCAGGTATTCGGGATCCTTGGGAGAAATTGTTGATGAAAGAATTAGGTAAAGTTATGAGGAAATCCACCCCAGATTCGCCAATAATTGTTACGATAAGAAGACGAGTGTGAGAGGCCTTTTAGGGGAATTAGGCTGGGAGCCCCTCGAAATGCGGAGGGAACAGGCGAGACTTGAACTTTTAGAAAGGTTCAGGACAAAGAAGTTTAACAGTGACACAAAAGGAGTTATAACGGCCCCGCACTATTTGAGTAGGTTAGACCACAAGTATTAGATAATGGAGATAGTTTCCAATACAGATAGGTGCAAATACTCATTCTTTCCCGAGCATTTACGAATCATAATAGTAAGAAATCAAAGTCACTAAAGTAACATTGAATACATTCGATTTACAAGTCAGGAGAAGATTAAAAGCTGCGTAGATATAAGTTATATTTGTAAGTGCATGTGTATGTTTGTTGATATTATATGTATTTGCATCCATGTAAGATAAAAAGGTTTAAGCATGAATACAGGTGGGACGTAGATTGTCATCAATTTGTTAGTTTTGCATTTTGTTGTGGGTTTATTCTGTTTTACGGGTGGTGACCTAACACCCCCCTACCGCCACGCGCCCTTGTGATGGCTCGCGGGGTATTATGTAGATGTACCCACACATTGGATTGGAACAGCACCGCCTCCAAAACAAGAGGCTCTCAAGTCCAACTCTTTCCTTCCTATCTTCTCCCAGCTTACCCAACGTCTTCTTTTTCACGGTCGTCAACCACCTCTCAAATCCTTCCACGTTTCTGCCTCTTTCAAATTCAGCACAGCAACTTCCTCTATAAAACCAAAGAGATAAAACCACAGCCGAGTTAAGAATCAGGGACTTCCTATGGTTTTGAATAGGGCCTTGGCCTTATGAAAAAATCTTCCCGCCCCTCCCCTCCACGCGTCTATGATTGAGGGGAGAGGGGAAGGAGTGGGAAGATTTTTTTATGGCCACCATAAATGTTTTACGAATATAACTCTCTATTTTTTAAACCTTCTCTCCGATATGATTTAGAACCTTTTCGTGATGCTTTAACCAAAACCCTTTTAATGGACGAAGTTTTTATTAAGCAGGCAGAGTGGATGGTTTTCTTTTTTGGTCTGTTTTCACGAGAAGAGGAATTACATTTTAAATTCCATTCCTTAACGTAATGTGATGGATCTAATAAAACATAAGCGGGACCATTTGCTTTGTAAGAACATAAAACTATATTGTCCGGTATCTGAAAGAGAGGCTCGCACGCTGGCCCTAAGATATTTTGATGATACCTGAATTCTCTGAAATTTGATGGACCAGCCAGACCGGCCAGGATGAACCACGCACTGACTCGGAATCGTATGTGTTTAAAACGCGGTATAAACATTTGCATCACTTGCCAGCGACCCGCTATTCTTTGCCTTTGAACGAATTACCCGAGGGTTGAAGTCATTGACGTGCAAAAGGGATTTTGAGATTCAAACAGATACTTGAAATTAATTTGCAATTAATATTCCACGCGATTTGATGGCATTGTAAAATTGCTCTTTTTAATATCCGGAAATAATGAAGAATATGTTCACTTAAACGTCGTACAGTACATAAAATAACATAGGTTTTCAGCGGTATCCAGAGAAAGAGTGCTTACGGAAGATCGTGAGTCTAAAATGCACATGGCATCCAGGCGGAAGGCATATCAATACGAATCCACAAATAATTCCCCCAACCTCGCCCTTAAATTGGAACTTCAGATAGTACGAGTATAGGCTGAAAACTAATGCACACATGCTTACAGGCCGCAAACAAAATGACCTTCTGAAGCTCTCCTGGTGGCATGTGGAAGAAACATTCCCCCTCAACACGCATGCACAGATTTGGGGTCGTTACATTGATCCAGTGGACGTATTCTGAGAAGCGTAAGTATGGAGACGTGTTCCAGTGCTATGTGAACGCGAGGTAACCAGCGTGCTGTTATCGAATTTTTAGCTTCTGAAAAAGTGACTCCAAATGAAATTCATCGCCATTTAAAGCCTATTTATGGTACAGTATGGTGAAGGGGATAGATTCATCGCCGTTCAAAGGTTATGGTATGGTATGGTGAGGAGATAGATTGAAATACTCATTCTTTCCCAGAACAATCAGAAATCATAATAGTAAGAAACCGAAGTGATTTTATAAATATTAAAACATTTAATTTACAAGTCGGAAGAAAATTAAACATTGCAAATATGTTAGGTGTATTTGTAGGTGCATGTATATGTTAGTTGGTAGTTTGTGTGTTTGCATGTGTGTGTGTGGGGTGAAAGAGTTTTGCATGAACGTATACAAAGATTTGTTTTTGGCTTTGGAATGCATATTTCTTTTCTCCTTAAAAACAGCTGGTGCCCTAACACCTCCCGCCACACGCCGTTGCGACGGCTTAAGGGTATTAAATTAGATGTACGAGATGGTGACGATGCTGTTGATAGGTCTACTGTAAATCGATGGGTAGTAAAATTTCGTGGTTGCGAGCCTGGAAGAGCCAAAATTGTTGACGAAAAACGCAGCGGACGTCCGATCACTGCCACAGACGATAAACATCGCAACCTCGTCGGCGATTTTATTTAAAATGATCGGCGAATCACTCCAAAGCGTATCGCAAACTATATTAGAATATCCAAGGAACGTTTCTGCATTATTATTGAGCAATTGGAACTGTTGAAATGTTTAGGAAAATGTGGGAAGGAGACTCTATATCGACTGATTCGTAGTATTTATGAGTAAGGAATCTGGCCGGAAGATTTTGTTAGATCAGTGTTAGTTCCTATTCCAAAAAAAGGCAAAGGCTATATCATGTGAGAATTACAGAACAATAAGTTTGATATCTCACGCAGCTAAAGTTATTCTCAGGGTCATCAACAAAAGCAGAGAGAGTAAGGCAAATGATTACTTAAGGGATGATGATACAATCAGGACTTATTTGCCTGTTTAGTAGATTTCGAAAAAGCGTTCGATAGAGTAAATTGGGAAAAATGAATGCGTGTATTGCAGAAAATAGGAATGAATTGGAGGCACAGGAGACTGATCCGCAACCTGTACATGTCTCAGACTGCTCAGGTGCGAGTGGGGAACGGAGAGTCCGGATGGGCAGTGTTAGGAAGAGGTGTAAGGCAGGGTTGCCCATTGTCACCGGTACTGTTCAACGTATATGTAGAGGAAATGATTAAAGAGGCATGGGAAGAACTGGAGGTAGGAATGAAAGTCGGAGGAGAATTCGTAAAATCGGTTAGGTGTGCTGATATACAAGCATTAGATGCTCTGTCAGCCAAGGGGTTGCAAGCATTGCTGAGTGAATTGGAGGTTCAGTGCGATAAATATGGGATGAGAATCAATATTAATAAAACAAAGGTTATGCGATTTTCCAGGAAGAAGAAGGCTAAGCTGAACATTAAAAAAGAGGGGAAAAAATAGAGCAGGTAGAATAGTTTACGTATCTCGGAAGTATTTTGGACCAATACGGTCAAATTAGTAGGGATGTAAGGAGAAGAATTTCGCTAGGCAAGGAGACTTTCTCAAGGAGGAGGGAGTTGATGGCGGGGACGTTGATTAGAGAGGTTAAGACAAGATTCGTAAAAACTCTGATACGGAGCGTAGCTATATACGGCGCGTAAACGTGGTCGTTGAAGCAGGAGGATAGACGTAGATTGGAGGCTTTTGAAATGTGGGTGTGGAGAAGAATGGAGAAGGTGAAATGGACCGAAAGGAAAACAAATGAGGAAGTACTAGAGATGGTGGGTGAGGAGAGGGGTTTGTTGAGAGAAATCCTATGGAGTCAGGAAAAATGGATGAAAGGCGTATTGAGCGGTAGTGGAATGTTGAAGAAGGTAATAGAGGGGAGAATATTAGGCAAACGAGGAAAGGGCCGGAACAGGATAGGGATGTTGGACGCGATGAAGGGAGGAAAGAAGTGCACCGAGATGAAGAGGGACCTGATGTAGAGTAAGTTGCTGGATTAGGTTTTGTTTGGGTTTACAAAATGTTTATTTGATAGTTTTATCCATCCAAAAACGTACCTTAACCGGTAGATTACCTAAAAAAATTGAGCAATTGGGATACCGTAAAATCTGTGCACAATGGGTACCACGACGTCTCTCAGACGAGAACAAATAAAACCCTCCTTATTCCCACCCGATCTTGCGCCTTGCGATTTTTTATTTTTTCCTCAACTCAAGAGACACCTCAAGGGTATTTACATTACACCTCGGATGATGAGGTGAAGGCAAAATTCGACAGCAGCGTGCTGTTTAACTCACGTTGACACAGCACTAGAACACGTCTCCATACTTCCGCTTCTCAAAGTACACTGGATGAATGTAACGACCTCAAACCTGCGCATGCGTGTTGAGGGGGAATGTTACTTCCACATGCCACCAGGAATGCTTCTGAAGGTAATTTTTTTGTGGTCTACCAGCACGTGTGCATTAGTTTTCAGCCAACCCTCGTGTATCGATGGGTTAGCCACCCCGAGTTGCTCCCGTCCCAGTGAAGAGGATATAATTTTCTGTCGACCAAGTTCGTTTGGGACGAAATGAAGTGAGCCTTTGGGCCTGCGGGTGAAGCTGCACTCTCGGCCGGGCGATCTCAGTTCTCCCCGGAAATCGCGTCCACGCCCACTTCGAGCGAGATGAACTGTCTCTCCGACGACAGCGCAGAAGCCACGTCCGACGGTCCACTCCGACTTGGCGAGCAATCCCGCCGAGGGGAGGGGTCTCTTTCCGTCGGGACCCTCCTCCCCAGGGCCCTCGCGGCGGCCCACTCATCTTCCAATTGACGGCAATGACACTTCAATCGACGCCTCTTGGAAGAAAGAGTGGCCAAGTGCGATAAAGGCGCCGCCCTCGGAAGAGATCCCATTCCTTCGTTCAGTGTATTTCAATCAAGAGGAGGGGGTGGTGTGTTTGCCCGGGTGTAAAGAGGCAACGGGAGGGGGGGTGCGAGACATGAGGAGGGGGTGGAAGGTCACGGCGAGTTTTTCATTGTACGAGGGTAGCACATGAATTCTGCATGGGATGGGATAATTAAGGAATGTGGGAGATTTGGTCGAGCAGCGGTCGTTATTCATGCGAAGGGAAAGAGTGGTCGTGCATTCACCCACGTAGAAGGCAGGGCAGAAGTTGCAGGAGAGGCGATATATAATGTTTTTTTAGGTGCAGGTGGCGTTGGGTTGGGAGTTGGTAATAAGGGACGCGGAGGGTCTTAGGAAATGGTAGTATTTACAGCGTGGGTGGTTGAATGGTGCAAACAGGTTCGGGAAAGATACAGGTTATTTTGTCGACTTGAAGATGTCTCGCAAGTTCGATGGGCGTTTAAACGAAACGGAGGGACGATGTGGGAATAAAAGTGATATGGATTGACTGTTGCTAATAATTGGGAAGAGTTCACGGATTCAATGTTTAATATTATGGGTTCCGGGGAAGAAAGTGGTGATAAGGTTAGGGCATTTTGGGCGGTTTGGTTTGGGGAGAGGAGTGCATTGGGTTGACGGTTTGAGAATTTCATTGTTCAGTAGTTTTTCAGGATACCCGTATTTTCTGAGAGTGTCATGTAGCTGGTCAATGTATTTCTGTTTGGAGGGGGTGTTACTGCAGAGACGGAGGCCACGGACGGAGAGTGAGAAGGGGCTGGAGCGTTTTGTATGTGATGGGTGGTGGCAATTGAAATGGAGGTATTGTTGGTTGTTGGTCGGTCAAATGTGGCCAGAGGTGTTAAAGTTATTATTCTAGAGATGAATGTCAATATCTGGGAAAGTGATATTCGAGTCTGATATAGATGAAGGGAAAGAAACCGAGGAGGAGGAGTTGAGAGAGGAAATGAGGGATGATAAAGTTTCGCGCCCGTTGAACCAAAGGAGGAAAATGCCATCAATTTAGCGGGCCCAGAAGAGTGGTTTGGGGATTTTTTGCCGAAGAAAGTTTTCTTCAAGTTTCCCCATAAAAAGATTGGCGTATACAGGAGCCATACGCGTGTTCATTGCAGTAACTTTTATTTGCAAATATAATTTCTTGTTAAATTGGAAAGTATTTTAGGGAGAACGAGTTCGCTCAGTTATATGAGGAAATATGTGGATCATTATTATGTAATTTAGCGTTTAAGATAGGTTTTTGGATGGACACAACTATCAAATAAACATTTTGTGACTCCCCACTTAGCAAACTAATCTATATCAGGTCCCTCATCATCTCGGTGTACTTCTTTCCTCCCTTCATCCCGTCCATACCCTGGGGAGGGGTAGGTGGAGGGGGAGAAAGCGGAACGGAGAACAGGTGGTGGGAGAGGGGTGAAGGAGGAGGTTATGGAGGGGGAAAGGGAGGCCAGAGGGGAGCGGAGATGGAATAAAGAGGATGCGGAAATAGCCACAAGCGACACAGAAAACTAACAATTTATTCATCCGCATACATTTTGTCATCCTTGTCCTGTGTTTTGACTTGTCAAGCCCTTATGATGACTTGGTGAGTTGATGCCTTGGTCATGGGTGTTGTGGGATCTGTGGATGAATTGTTAGTTTTCTATGTCGCTTGTTACTATTTCCGCATCCTCCTTATTCCATCTCCGCTCCCCTCTGGCCTCCCTTTCACCCTGCATAACCTCCTCCTTCACCCCTCGCCCACCACCTGTTCTCCGCTCCGCTTTCTCCCCCTCCACATACCCCTTCTTCGCCCCTTCCCACACTAACTGTTTTTTCCCCTCTCCCTCGTCCCCTTCTCTCTCTGCACCACGTACCCTTTTCTTCAGTCATATCTTATCTTCCGAAGAAGACGGAGTTCGAGTCCGTCGAAATTATCAAGATATTATTGTGAGTGTTCTTTTTGTGTGTTCTCGTGCTGTGTGTTACTGTCTAATTTATATATATATATATATATATATATATATTTATTTATTTATTTATTTATTTATTTATATGTATTTATATGCATCTAGATGTAGATGTAGATATGTTTGTGTGTGTGTGTGGGTCGTGGTAGCCCTGAGGTAGAGCATTGGACTACTGAGGGCGAGGATTCGATTCCCGGGCAAGCCACTCTGGGCAACTGCACCTCCACCCAAGCTATGTGATTTTTCGGGTACCAGGTCTTCCTGGGGAACCATAACCGACACATGGAAAGGAACTGGCTCCCCTACCCTGATGTGTGAATATTCACACACCATATAGGGTTTAGTGCTGGGTGAAACCCACCATCACCTATCAAACTGACCTTAGGGTTGATAACTGTGTTTAAGTATATGTATGTATGTATAGATAAACTGTTGCGTAAGTATATACACATACATATTGGACACAAAAAGGAGAAGGGAACACATTACAAGGATAATAACACTGTTTGTGGAGAATACGATAGGAAAGTCTGCGAACAAAAAAGAAGTTCCCGAACCCTGGAACTTCTGGGGTTCTGGAACCCCTGTTCAGTGAGTCAGCGCATTGGCCTGAAGGAAAACCTACGGTCCGATGTTCGTTTCCGTTTCAGGAACGATGTTTTCATTTATAATCTTCTCCCTTTCATTTCCTCCTCAGAACTTTAGAGCTACTTTTTCCTAGGCCTGAAATTCTAGGCGAAATTGGTCAGGTAAAAATACTATTCGATATCTCATTTGTGAAGAAATTCTCCAAAAAAGTGTCGTCTTCACAGTTGTACAAGGAATATAGTCAACATCAACGAGAACGAAATCTTACTGGAAAAAATATATTTTTTTGTAAAAATCGTCTTTAAAATCTTTAAAATATTATTAGTGTCTCACTCGAAATATCTTGATCGATGAGAACACAACAAAATCGAAAACATCCCCTGCACTCTAAACGTACTCACGATACCCTCCCGCTCCATTTCCAATTGCCTCGTCAAATTTATTTGCTACCCATTATTATTATGTACGCATGTTAAAACATAAAGGATCCGAAAGTAACGTCGTAGAAGAGAAATTAAGTGGAATGTTCTCGACAAAATGGAAAACACTGGGACCAAGTAAAGGATGGGTGGGGGCAAAACTATCGCGCGGAGATAGTAAGCTAGGGAAAGACGGAGAAATGTATTGATAGGGAAATACGGAAGACGGTATACTTCCCATTTCGAATTGCAATACCAACAAAGATGATAAGATGTCTCATATAATGGTACACGGAAGTGCGTCCTAGGGCGATAAATGGCTGTTTTTGGAAGAAATGAGCTCGAAATCCTATTTTCCCGTTGATTCATTATCACACTGAGCAGACATTGGATGAAAATAATGGCAGATTGCACCCACAAATGAGTGAGAAAAGTTCCAGAGAAAAGGAAGAGTAAACGCGGCCTAGGCTCGTCAATTTACGGAAATTTGAAGGCTAAATAGAAATAGGCTGTTTTCTTTCTTTCTGAAAGAATCCACAAGAGGCCAATCGCCGTTGACTTGCGTGCATCGTGACGAAGCAGAGGAGGAAGCGTACTTAGACCCGGAGAAGGAAACAAGTGAGTATTAGGGGTTGGATATTCAGCGGCAGAGGCTATAAGAGGGTGTTGAAATACAAACTTCAAAAATGTCGTCGTTAGGTGAGAATACAAAACAGCGGCATCAACAGTTGTGAAACATGAAATCCTGTAATTTTTTTTGTCTCCTGCGTAACTTTGTGGAATTTGGATAACATTTTGAAATGAAATGAAATTGTTGACTTTGTAATATAATTTGCGAATTACAAAGTCATTAATTCATTCCATTCAATATGAAATCCGAAATTTCCTGATTTTACTGATTTTTTTTCTTCAACGTGAAGTGAATAATGGTTTCCCTTAAATAATAACAAAAATAATATTTTCTAAACTTCCAATTGACGGACAATATTAAATAATACATCCTTAAAAGGTAAAAGTTTTTTCTCGCGACTGTGAAAGTAAAAAAGGAGGGAAATATATTGAGATTGGTGATTTACAGGGCAATTGAATCTCTCGCCAGTGATCAGACACACATTCAAAATATTAGGACGTTCACAATTACACAAAGGTAATTCCCGAATAGGTTTATATGGAAATTAATCCTCTTGCCAGAGATCGTACTCGGGAACTTACAAATACACACACAACCACAATGGTTAGCCCAAAGCGGTTTACGGGGAAGATTTTCCCTCGCCAGGGACCGCCTCTGGGCTACTTGCGAGCTAACCATGAAGAGACCGAATAGATTTGCGGAGAAATTAATCCAGACGCCATGGACTTCGGGGAATAATGCACACACACGCGCTGTCACTCAGTTATGTATTATAGAAAAGCATGATTGTCTGATGGCGTTGATAAAACCGAAAATTGTAGGCAATCTCCAGTCAAAAGAAAGAAACAAATGCAAAATAATGAAGGAAGGCAAAAATCACGCAATATATATGGAAACACAGTTGTGTGGCAAGCGGTGCGCGTATTTCGAATGCAATAAAGTCCTCTTCAGCGCTCTGAAGGAGAAAAACCACTGCAACACGGGGTTTAAGCGGAATTTTTCCAAGTTTGGAATAAATAGAAATTTGCCCTTGTGTGTGACAGTGAAGTGACAATGAACATTCACTCCCCTAAAGAAGCAGAAGACCCAACTTGATAGCGACAAGAAAGGAAGCGAAAATGTGCGGATAATGTCGTATTTGCAACGTCTCTTTGAAATGAAGTGCCCCAAGCTATGCGTCCCAGTTAGGCTGAAAACTAACGCACACATGCTGGTAGACCTGAAACAAAATGACCCCCAGAAGCACGCTGTTTAACTTGCGTTGAAATAGCACTAGAAAACGTCTCCATACTTCCGCTTCCCAAAATACACCGGGTGAATGAAACGACTTCAAACCTGAAAATGCGTGTTTAAGGGGAATGTTACTTCCACATGCCACCAGGGGTGCTTCTGGAGGTCATTTTGTTCGCGGCCTACAAGCATTGTGTGCATTAGTTTTCAGCCTACCTTCGTATTTAAGCGTGCACGTTAGAGAGTGGTTACGTTAACAGCAATTCTGTTGCGCTGTTGCCTGAAGTCAGCTTCGCGCCTCATAGCGAGGGCATCCGGTGAGTTCGACGTAAAGACTTGCGACTGAAAGCGACGAAGTGTCACGGACGAACTTTTTCGGGAAGGGATCGAGGACATTCGGATTAGTTGACCCATCAAACCCGACAACGGCGTAGCCTCAATTGAAAGTCGTTAGGAGCCCAACGAAGAGGATCTTAGGCTGATAAATATGTAACCTGGATTCCTCTTGTTCCTTAAGAAGACCTTTTCCTAAAACGATTCCAGAGTGATAAGGACCTTATGGAATCCTCTCGGTTGTGACGGCGGGAGAAGAAAACCTCCTTCGGAGAGTGGACAAAATTTAGCAGGGCTGATTTGAATTTCGGGGCGACCTACCGTCGGGAGAGATGGAAACTCTTTCTCACGATCTATATGGTCCAGCGATTCCATCAAGAAAAGGAGTGAAAAAACTCACCCAGAGGGCCCCGATAAACGGAATAACTTCACGTTTTATTGCTACCTGATATATAGTCTATCCAATTCCTAATACAATGCGTCCAACGCATTATTACGAGGAGTACATAGACTACGTGAGACGTTAATGTACCATTTTCGTTAGTCTCCTTTCAGCACCCTGCCATTGGCAACTCATACCACCATTGTATCATTACCACTCACTACTCAAATTTCAGACATTAAATTGGTGTTTGATGGGGCAGATACTCGCAGAAATGTTCTCTGTTCTAAAAAAATCTTTGTTCTTGAGAAAAATATTAATTCAAACGTTCAAAATCACTCCATTAATCTTATTGTAATTTTTGGTGGTACGAGGCGTATTCTTAAAGTAAGTACCGTTTGCTTATATTTAAATATTGGCGCTTCAGAACACAGTTTTGCTCCTGCAGCGCCATCTACTGATTCATTTAGAAGCTATAGCAGCATTTGTTTTGTTTCAGAAGTCGTTTGCTTGTTCGTGCTTGCAAACAACAATGTCCGCGACAATCGTTGATCCCGCCAGACGTGAAGTGCGTTCTGTCATACGATTCTTGTATGCAAAAGGATTGTCGGCTGCTGTAATTCATCGGGAATTATGCCTAGTTTATAAACCTACAGTTATGAGTGAAGGAAAGGTTAGACAATGGTGCTGTGATTTTAAAAATGGACGAACAAATGTCCATGACGAAGAGCGAAGTGGTAGGCCCAGTATTCTGACCGATGAAATTGTTTCGCAAGTGGAACAAAAACTGCGATGTGATCGTCGATTGACAATTAATGGCCTGGCTGAACAATTTCCTCAACTTGGACGCACTACTGTCTACAATATTGTCACGGAAAACCCTCGGATACCACACATTGCGTGCAAGGTGGGTACCGAAAATTGTTCACCGACCACCACAAAGAGCAAAGAATGTCCAGTGGACGAGAGTTTTTGGGTCGTTGGGAACTCTTTAAACCACCCACCGTACAGTCCTGACCTTACACCCAGCGACTACTTCCTCTTCTTGCACTTGAAACAGTGGTTCGGAGGACATTTCGAAACCGAAGAGGAACTCAAGAATGGCGTTGTCGATTGGTTCAACCCTCAGGCGGCGAGTTTCTATGAAGAGGGGTTAAAGAAGCTGGTGCAGCGGTACGAAAAATGCTTAGAAGTGAACGGCGATTATGTAGATAAGTGAAGTAGGTTTGTAGCTGACTAAAAGTGCCAATAAAATGTGTTTCATATGAGTATATTTTTTCCTGTGACCAAACGGGTCTTACTTTATGAACACGCCTCGTATTAAGACTATATCACATATTTCTTACTCATTAAATTATCCGTTACATGTCACAAATATAATTAATCAAACGATTGATATATTGTTAGAGGTCTTTATTTGGGCGAAATTGAGACCTAATAGTCCCTTCTTCCATTTAATCTACCGTCGTATACATACCATATTAGGCATAAAATTTATAACTACATATATACACATAAATACATACAGACAGACACAAATTCACTAAGCATGTACTTGTATTTACACATCAAAAAGAAAAGGAATATATGCATAAATATGTATAAATTAAGTATAAACCTAAACATACTCAAAGTAAATGACGGTGAAGAAAGAGTAAAATAAATTAGGAAAAGTCTTCGCAAAGAATGAGGTTTGTGGGAAAAGCAAGGGAGAGCGTACGATTAGAGTATAGAAAATTGTTATATTTAATTTGATGATTTGTTGAAATCCACCTGTCGCTTGAGCAATGTTGGCTCTTTTCGTATTTCATTTGTATAGTAATGCCACCATTTGATCTAGGTTAGATAAAATCTTGGGTGGTTACATTACACTTACATTCCTGTAAGTTTTATTTTCCAAAAGTGAGCAAGGAAATTGAACATTAAAGTAGCATCATTAACTATTTAATGTGAACGCAAAAGTTTATTCCTCCGCCATTTTACTGTTTTAACGTTCGAAATGGTATTGATAATATTTTCTATCTCATCCCTTAAAACAGAGGGTCGTTCGTTGGCCATAACTTACACCAGTTCGTCTTCGGTAAAAAAAGGTTCCCTGTTTTCAATTGAAGAGTTTACCTGATGTTTCTCGGTACCACAAGTCGTTGCATCAAACATGCCAGCCTTACATTCAACTCGGAGCAGGCGTGACTGGAGGAGTAAGGGGTGACAGATTGCTCCCCGCTCGATGGGGAGGTCGGTGCCTTTACACACCCAATCTAACATCTCCGCGGGTCCGACATTTGCTTTTTCGATCCCATGAAATATGTCGTATAAAGTGTATCGAAACCCTAAAAATTAATTGCGTGACCTTTTTTCGGGAACGAGTGAGTTCTCCCCTTCCCCGCCACTCCTAATACTCATTGGCGCCACATGCCACGGCCGGACGAATTTTTCCTTGTCCAAGTATGCACATTTTTCCGCATCAATTCATGGCACTAGGTCTGTCGTGACTCACCACTATTATTTTTCAATACACTTCATTCCCATCAACCCTTCAAAAATTGTTTTTCCTAGCTCTAATTTACACATGATGGAATGTAAAGATGTAAATAAAGTTTCCGTTTTCTCTCGAGAGGTTATAATAAATAAATAATATCTCGAGAGAAAACTAATGGTAGTCTTCCTTATGATTATGCAAACAATCTGCGGATCGCAAAAATTTATCGTTCTATCATTTTGCCGCTTCTTTTTTGTCCTTACTTCGTTGATGATTTCGTCAACTGTTATGCCGGCAAGACCACGGTCTCCTTCCGCCGCCTTAGGCCTGCTTAGTCGGTTCTGATAGATGGCCAGCAATTTTAGTTTCTACCTAGCATAATAGAGTGTAGATCTTAAACAGGGTATGTTCTGAAAGTAATGCAATTATGTTTTTTTTTAAGAAGTAATTTATTGAACAAATATGCACAAACACTTCAAATTCTTCAAAGTACTGTCCCTCTACACATTTTTTCCAGTGACTCTACCATGACCGGTACTTGCCCTGGAAGGTGTCTTCGGGGACCTCTCGCAAGGTCTTCGTCACGGTTGCTGATTGGATCTATTCTTTGGACGAATAAGGGGTTCCTTTCAGGGCTGCCTTAATCCGAGGGAACAAAAAGAAGTCTGCTGGGGCGACGCCAGGACTATAGGGGGGATGGAGGGCAGCGTTGGTACCTGATGTTTGACCAGGAACTCGCGGACTCGTCGCGCGTTGTGACAAGACGTGTTGTCGTGATGGAGATCCCAGGTAGCGGAGATGTCTTTTCTAGTCCTGATCACCCTTTTTCGGAGTCTTTCCAGCACATCCACGTAGTAGGCAACGTTAACTGCCCGTCCTTGAGGAAAAAACTCCTAATGGACCACTCTTTTACTGTCGAAAAAACAATGAGTATTGGTTTAACACTTTTGAATTATTCATTCTTGCCTTTTTGGGCTTGCGGGACTGGTCGGTGTGCCACTCAGAGAGCTTTGGCGTTTTGTTTCTGGGTCGTATTCAAAAACCCAGATTTCATCACCAGTGGTGACTTTATCCAAATAATGAGGTTCATTTTCAATACGTCGCAAAAGTTCAATTGAAATATCCGCTCGATTGGTCTGGCGTGACACGGTTGGCGCGCAGAGGTTTACAAATAACTGACATCCTGCCGCTTTTTCAGCTTGGAGACCACTGAGTCCGGTATCGCGGCATAGCTTAGGTTTTAATTAATATATTAAAGGTTTAATCTAAGTAATTTTAAAACCAAAATTTGGTTTAGCATGTTCGAGGTCTGGCCAATAAATACGTAAATGGTGCAATCTGGCGGCCATGAGGCGGACCAAATTCCCGCCCACTAGCGGCGATACTTTCCTGATATCCAATGAACCGTCCATGCTTTGCGGATCGTCGAGCTGTGCGTATGGTGCCAGTTATGTTAGTTTCTGTTGTCCTTGTTCTTACTCTTTGTCGAAACTGGAAATTGACGAAATCACGGAGCAACGAATCAACATCAAGTTTTTGGTGAAATGCGGTAAAAGTCATCAAGAAATTACTGAAATGTGTACAGCTGTTCACGGTGATAATACACTGAAGAAAACATCCGTTGTCAAGTGGATAACTGTTTTAAAGATGGCCGACAAGAAGCCATGGATGATGCAAGGTCGGGACGACCTTTAACCACCTGTGTTGACGATAACATTGATCGTGTGCGCTCCCTTGTCCTTACCAATCGTCGAAAAACTGTCCGAATGATAGCTGATGAACTGAATTTAGGAAAATCAACATTGCACACTATTTTAACCATTCATTCTGGATCTGTGATAACCGAAGAGCATTCATTAGATGTTTAATATGACCGAAGTATAGCAAAAATTACGAAGGAATCAGAGAAATTCCCAGACCCACTGCTGGAGATACCGCGACGGTAGCTTATTTGAAGGATTCTTCCGCTAAATATGCATTATAATGCAACGATTCGAGAGTGTAAATTAATTTCAAAGCAAAAATCATCCACCTTCACTGGGATTCGAACCCGGATCCCTTTTGGGTCGGCCAATTGCTTTGGCCAGTTAAGCTACGGAAGCGTCCTAAATACACTCCGAAACCTAGGAGCTTGAATAAGATGTTGCGGCGCAGAATGCGAGCGCATCGAGGCGAATGATTTTTACATTCTGAAGCTGTTGCATTATAATTCACAGATAGCGGATGACTCCGTTAAAAGTTACTGTCGCGGCATCTCCCGCAGTTTCTTGAAATTTTTCAAAGGTAAAACACCCCTTAGTGTTTAAAGTTGGCTTTGACCTCATGGGCTGTGGTCAATCCCGGTAAATGCGAATGATTTTTACCCTCTAAAATTGTTGGATCGGAATCTGAGTAAATATTGGGGAGGAATTATTTAATGCAATTCTGAGTATGACCTCCCCAGGGATTAAATCGGTGAGACGGGTTTTGGGCCTTCGAATGGAACTAGAGCTCTCTCCTTGAGGGGATCCGCGGGGCTACCGGGGGGCCCCGCGCCCACGTCGGCCTTCCAACTCCGACCAACTCGTCTCCCCGACATGCATATTTCCATTCCAATGAATTATGAAGGTCACCACGGGTTTGCGGCGATAATAACTGACTCCGCCCAAGATTTAGATTAGATCTGCGAAGATCATATCTTAGAATGAATGCATTTCATCCCTGTCAACCTCATTCGCCAGGACAGAGAAGGAGAACTATCGGCCTCACGAAATTAGGACACACGCAAAATCGTATGCGTCAGCCGGTACACTCTTTTTTTGCAACCACGACCTTCGACGACAAAAGAAAAGCACACGGCAGCTAACTTTTTCATAATAAATTACGCGTCATGGTCGCTCCCTTCAAAGTTAACTTCGATAAAATCGGGTTTATCTCGATTGAGTTTTGACGAATCGTAATTTAAATCAACACAAAGTAGCAAATTGTCGAATCCAGTGACGAATAATGGAATTTCGCTGCACTATTTACCTTTCCTTGAGCGTCCATTGTTACAAGAGTGATCAGCGATTGCAGAATCTGTTTTCTTTCTGTCTGAGGGCGTCTGTCGTCGCGCGGGAACAAGCCCACATAGAAGGAAATAAAGAGTACTCAAATGGTGTAACACTCTTGCCGCTTCAAAGGAAACGTTGGCATAGGCGCAGTCACAGTCCGAGGAAGAGCGACTCGCAGTGAAAATATAATCGCTCCCCTTGACCGATATTCCAACTGAGATGAAACACGTGGTCGAAGTGGATGGCTGGGCAGCTCGATTCACTGGAGCGGTAGATTCGAAATTGGAACCCCATTCAACACGACTGATCACAGCATTCCTCATTTTGAACTGTGACTAAATGTCTGTTAATTAATTTTAAAGACTCCTAAACTTTTCAATTCATTTGTTTCACAGATTACCTCCGTCATTTCCTTGTTATTCTCCCGGCTTAGGAGGAATTCGTCGATTCCCCACTTCAGATGGATACCGCGACGCAACGAGTCAAATTCTTGTGCAACCCACCAAGGTGATGCACTCAATACTCGAGGAAAGCCTTCATTTGTGACAGAAGAGAGTATTGTCTGTCTCCGAGAGCGATAAGGGAAAGCAAACGAAATGTGTCGGCGCAGAAACTAATTATAGGTCACTCATTCTCTTTAAGGTTCTACGCAAACTAGAAGAGTGTCCGTCGGTGACTCAAAGCAATCGTTAACTTAGCGTACGAGCAGGTAAACACGCGACTGCGGACAACTTGAGCAACAGAAAAAAAAACAGAGTCCATAGATCAGACGAGTTTTCCCTCTCCGAATAAGGAAATCGGAACGAGTGACAAATTTAAAGTCAGAAGTAATGGCAATAGAGTAACTCTGTTGATTGGACGGTTAATTTAATTATTAACCATTGTTTCACTCGCTCTAGTTGGAGCGTACGTGGTGACTCGGTCTAAAAATACATAAATTAATACAAAGAACTACCCTGATTGGCGGGTTTGCACCAACTGCCTAACAAACTCAAAATTCCGCTTCTCAAAATACACCGGGTGAATGTAACGACCTCAAACCTGCGCATGCGTGTTGAGGGGGAATGTTACTTCCACATTCCATCATGAGTACTTCTGAAGGTCATTTTGTTTGTGGTCTACAAGCATGCGTGCATTAGTTTTCAGCCTACCCTCGTATTATGTCACGACGAACTCGTCTACATAATACCCCGCAAGCCGGCGCAAGGGCATGTGGCGGGGGGTGTTAGGTCGCCACTCGTAAAAGAGAAAGAAAAACCGCATTCAAAACCAACACATACATGCAAACTCATACCCACAGTGGTGCATACATTCATACAATAATCCCATCACTTTTCACGCATACAAATACGTATCTATCTCCTTTCATTCTACACGCATGCAATTACAAATACTTTAATCTAATCACTAATATCTCAAATAATTGCACCTAAGGATGCTGTAAGAAAGTTATCCAATATCGTGACAAGTGATTTGTGAATAAATATTGATCATCTCTTGTAAGATCATCGCTCCCAAGATTCGTAGCATTCAAATGGCAATCTAAATATCTGGGAACAGAGTGGTCACGAATGATAATAGCGCTTACAGATAGTAAAATTACGAAAACGGTTCTGAAATCATTGAGTTAAAAAAAAACGTTGCATAATTATTGGATGGCATGGGTTGAGAATCGACGGAAACATAAAAATAGCATTATGGAACTGAGTTGAAATCTTCTCGCATCACGCTTATTAAAATACAGTACTTCCCCATTGAAATCTATTGGGATATTATGGTTAAAAATCTCTGAGACAAAGCACCGCCAGTTCAAATTCAATCGATTTCGTCACGTGCATTTTCGCATGTCTTCAACAAAGTGTGATCATAAAAAGACGACTGATTTTATAACTTGTTTATTTCGACGGATACAGCTTAATCGAACTTGTTGCCCTCAAATTACATACCTCGGCTGACGACAGACCTTTGCCAAGGTTTCTTCCAGCTCTCGAACCCTGCCTGGTAAGCCGTCGTAGGGATTGTCCTCAGCTCCGCCGTAGAATTAGTTTCAATGTCCACAATAGGCTCGAATCGGCGCCCTTTCAAGGTCGATTTTAACTATGGAAGCAAAAACAAAGTCTAATGGAGCCCCGTCTGGAGAGTAGGGTGGCTGCGGGGTCACGGAAGTTGTGGCGAAAAGCTCACGTTCATCAGTCAGCACCCGAAAGGGACGAATTTTGATGCGACGAGCGTCATGCCCAAAATATCCGTCAAAATTGTCTGACAGGATCCAAAACTAATGTTCACTTCCTCGGCTATCTCCCTAACAGATAAACGGCGATTTGCCCGCACCAAATCGTTCGCCAATTTGACATGGTTGGGGGCTGTCGAAGGGGAAGGTCGCCCCGTTCGCGAATCTTCATCTGTTGAGGTTCTGCCCAATTCAAAACGACTGTGCCACTCCAAACACTGGCTCTGACTTATAGCTTCATTAACAAAGGCTTGCTGACTCATCCCAAATGTCTCCGTAGCACTTTTGCCAAGTTTGAAACAAAATTTCACGCACACACGCCGTTCCTCTAACTCCATTGTTGCCGTTGCACGCGGCGTCGAACGGGTTAAGACACGTACCGCTGCTGCTGCGTAACAACTCGATGTAAACAAATGCAACACCTCTCGTTTTAGTCGTCAGATGTGTCGCTAGATGGTGCACTGTGTCTCGTTTCGATCCGTTAACGTATTGCGCAGAATAAAGTCACTTCGGTCTTTTTTTGATCACACCTTGAACACGCTACTGGGTTCCGTCCTTGGTACACATTCCTCTTCTCTGAATATTCTTGCATGGTTAAATTGGGTTACGACAGTCTAATTTCGTTTGATTTTGTCAAAATGTTTCATCCCAACGATAGGAGCAATGCTCCAATGCTAATACAATCAAGCCTTCTGAGAGTGCCTGACCTGTGCATGGATGTTACGATACTGCCAACCAATAGACATATATACAGAACATAAATTTTCCGTAAGCGAGCGAATCCTTCCCCAAAGGTCCCAGAACCTTTCCCTCGTCCTTTCCTCAAAATGTGTTTCCAAGCATTCCAAAAGTCGTCGCTAACATAAACACGTTCAGAAAAACTTTTCAATAAAAACACTTTCTTAACGCTCCGCAGCGGATTACACTTAAGTTTATTGACATCTAGGCTCTCTACATACATAAGATAACCAGAAGTGTTGGTGGACGCCATCCAGAGTGCCATGGGAGGACGAAAGCCGAACTTGCAAGCCAATCTCGCAGTGGTTGATAACGATCCCCGGACGGAAATCAGCGAGCCTCGATTCCAAGCCATAAAAAAGGAGGGAGGTGGCTTTTTATGGCTTCTTCCTCCACCACACGTGGACGAGCATGCTGATGGCATTGCTGACTTACAGCCTGTGTGCGTGTGTGAGTGAAACGGATTCCTTTTGGGCATAGACTGAACGTGTTCCTCCTTCCAGTGTTCATGGATCGGCAACAGGAAATTAAGAACGCTCTCGGTACTCATTCTCCCTGCCTTTAAACATCTGGTTAAAGTTGCTAAGGCGGTTAAAAGATGTTTTACTTCAAAGATATAAGTT
Source organism: Hetaerina titia (assembly GCA_037158775.1). Classification (NCBI taxonomy): domain Eukaryota; kingdom Metazoa; phylum Arthropoda; class Insecta; order Odonata; family Calopterygidae; genus Hetaerina; species Hetaerina titia. Next base: position 141,966,081 of record CM073769.1, read on the forward strand.
TACAATGGACCGTAATAACTGAATCAGTTTTAAGCATTGCGTGCGGGATAAATAAAATAAATCGCATCTCTGAGTCGCTTTGACCTCCTCTGACCTCGACAAGACACAGTAACTTACAGAAAGTACCTCCACGTAACATAAATTATTATCCAATAAATTATGGATTTTTTTAATTCCTATTATTATCGTGTCTGTAGACTTTGGAACACTGCCTAGGGACATTAAAAATTACGTCACTCACTTCATCCAAAAACAGATACACTAAAATGATAACACAAATCAGATGGCATCGGACGGAATATTTTATAAGAGATTCAATATTAATAATAAGACGAGGCTCGTTAAAAATTCAGAAAACCGCCATTTCAAGGAAACATTAACTGTATTGGAAGTTAATTGCCAAAATTTAAAAAACAAAGTCGCAGAATATCATCACCTTAATCAAAGCGCAGGCGCAGATATAATTATTAGGACAGAATGCTGGTTATCCACTGAAAATGCCGACAGTGAAATTTTCCCAAAATAATTTTCCAGTTACAGAAATGGTAGACCAAATAGAATCGGGGCCGGTGTCTTTATTGCAGTTAAAAATTCTTTGGTCAGCTGGGCTGAGGTAATTCCGGGTAATGGTTTGGAAAGCGTTCGGTGCTCAATTAAAAGTCCGCAATCCAAAAGAATTTATGTATGCGCATTTTACAGACCACCAGTCGACAGAGCCAGTTCAATACTTGTATTGCACCAGCAAATCAAAGGCTATTTATCCCAACACAATGATCACGACGTTGTAATCGGTGGAGATTTCAATGTCCCATCTATTGGCTGGAGCGCATATAGTTTTAAAACGGGCGGTAAACACAAGAATATCTGCGAATCACTATTGAATTCTTTTACGATGAACTCATTGAATCAATTTGTCTCTTCACCAACTAGGGGCGACAGTATTCTTGATTTGTTAGAAAAGAATATTGCCTGAAAAGTCTATAACTCTAGAAACCCTAAAAGGAATTAGTGACCACGGGGCAGTAATTGCTAAGTTTTCTCTACATGGGGTCCGAAATAAGAAGCCTAAAAGGAAAACTTACTTGTTTAAAGTAGATAGTTTAAATAAGATACTACAATGGCCTAGAGTGCGTGCTACAGCATCAATTTGATAGTTTTAAGAAAGAGAGTAAATACCGAAATACAGAAGATACGTGGAATCACTTCCTTGAGATCATGCACGCAGCAGTCCACGAGTTCATTCCCAGTAAATTTATAAAAGATAGCACGGAACACAGATGGTACAACGCGGATGCTGGAAAGGCATTGCGACGTCAAAGGCTATGTCACGCCAAGATGACAAATAATAGGGACAATACCTCTAGCGACAAAAGAAATGAGATCACTTATGATTACAAGAAATCTAAGGGGAATGCCAAGAAGGAATTTGGGAAAGCGTTAAGGGAGTTCAAAAGAAAAAGGTTAGCGGAAAAATTTTAAAGAGAATCCGAAAGCATATTTTTCATGCGTCAGAGGAGGTCAGGGAACAAATTCAACTGTCAATTCATTAAATATGATAAAGACGAAAGAGTAACCAGCAGTTCGGAAAAGGCTTAATTATTAAATTTATTCTTTCAAAGCGTCTTTACCAATATCTAACTGAATACCCCCGATTGCTTACCAAATCGTGCCGGCCAACCAATGCCCAAAATACAAATTTCATGCAATGGAATAGGACGTTTGCTGGAAAATATCCAGCCTAATAAATTCTCCAGGCCTGATGAAATACCCGCGCGTGTATCTAAGGATCTAGCTTCGGAAATCGCGCCGTATCTAGAAATAATATTTTGGAAGTCGCTGGTAGATCACAAGGTTCCCAGAGATTGGAAAACGGTTAACGTAATACCAATATTTAAAAACGGTGACCAGGATGAACCGAGCATTTACTGACCTATTTCCCTCCCATCCATTTCGTACAAGGTTGTGGAACATATAGATGCTGGTTCGATCGTGAGACACCTCGATAATCAGGAGATATTAATGAAAAATCAGCACGGTTTCTGAAAAGGTTCCTCTGAGAAACAATTTGCGCTTTTTTTCATGATATCCTTAATTAGAGAGCAATGCTCCAGTGGACGCGGTTTTTCTAGATTTTAAGAAAACCTTCGACAAAGTTCCTCATAATAAACTACTTGCGAAGTGAGAAGCATATGGCACAGATGAAAATATCCGGGATTGGATAAAAGACTTTTTGAATGGTCGGGATCAAAGAGTGGTGATAGTTGGAGTTAGCTTAGATGCAATAGAAGTTACTTCAGGTGTTCCCCAGGGAAGTGTTTTCGGACCTCTTTCATTCCTACTTTCGTTAGCGAAGTTGACTCCATAGTCACCAGTAAGATACGTTTATTTGCCGGCGATGCAGTAGTTTATCGTGATATCATATACATATACATCTACTCAATACCCCGCAAGCCGCCGCAAGGGCGTGTGGCGGGGGGTGTTAGGACACCACCCGTAAATTAGGATAAAAAACCGCATGCAGAAGCCACAAATTTATAGCTCACAAACCAAACATGGTAAAAATTCATGCACGAACCCTTTCACACACATGCAAACCCACAAACTACCAACAAACATAAACATGCACAATCTTTGAATTTTTAATTTTGTTCCGATGTGTAACTAAAATTTTTTTAATATTTCTAAATGGACTTCGGATTCTTACTATTATGATTTCTGATTGTTCTGGGGAAGATGGTGTATTTGAATCTATCTCCATTATTTTATCTTTGTAGTCTGATCTACCTAAGTAGTGTGGGGTCATTATTATTCCTTTTGGGTCATCGTTAAACTCGCTGGTTCTGAATCTTTCTAAAAGTTTAAGTCTCGCTTGTTCGCTTCGTATTTCAAGGGGCTCCCAGCCTAAATACCCTAAGAGACCTGTTACACTTGTCTTCTTGTCATATATATTTTTCACGAATCTGGCGGATTTTCTCTGGACTTTATCTAATTCTTTTTGCCAGATTTTCTCCCAAGGATCCCAAATACTCGCGGCATATTCCAAATGAGGTCTAACTACAGCAAAACAACACCTCCCTTTAACTTTCTCATTACATTTCCCCATTTCCGGGATCCTGAGGACAGAACAGCTTCATCACCTGACCTAAATGCTATACATCGCTGGTGCGACACATGGCAATTAGAATTAAACTTGAAAATGGGCGTAGCAATGAATTTGTGGAAAAAGAGCAATTCCCTGCTATACGCCTACTGCATCGGAAACACTGAAGTGGAATGTGTAGACTGTATTGAATACCCTCACTCACGGTCTCTCCTGGGCGAAACACATACGGGGCATACATGGACAAGCTAACGAAAAATTAGGATACAATAGAAGAGCACTTGGTAAATGTGATGAAAAGGTCAAGGTGAAATGTTATCTGTCGTTGGTTAGGCCTCGTTTAGAATATGCTTCTAATATGGTATGGGATCCTGACGAAGTTGGATTGATTGCCCAATTGAATCGAGTGCAGCGCAGAGGAGATGAATTTGTGAAACGTTGAAATGATAAACCCTAGTAGCGTATCCAAAATATTAGAGCAGCAAGGATAGGAATCACTCACGGAGCGAAGGTTGAATCACTGATTTGAAACTCTTTCAGGAATATATTGGAAGGACGTCTCTTTAGCCATGATGTTGTAAATGTTTATTACCCCCATTGTACTATGTTAGGCGAGATCAGATCATAGAAATAAATTAGAGAGATTAAGTGTTGAACGGATAGATTTAAGTTGAGATTCTTTCCACGAACGATAGATCAGGATAACGTTGTCCGAACGCATTATGGGATATATTCGGGTCAAAATAAGTCTGTCATGTATTCACCCCCTGCCACACACCCTAACGGTGGCTTGTAGGGTACATAAATAAACAAATAGCATGATTTTACATGACGAAAACACTTCCCTATAAATCTACTCATATGGAGACATATATCGTCTCAATTCCTCCTTACCTTTCCACCATTTCTGGCCATCAACTTCGTCTTGCTTTGAAATCATACGATACTTTTATTTTACTTTATTATGTATGCATGTACATTCGTATGTATTTATTGTACTGTACGCCATTGTATATCGTATTGTACATGTTTTACTATATTGTATTGTACTTCACACTGTTATACATGTGTTTATGGTACTTTATTTATTTATTTTATTTACTATCTTGCAGGGTTTTCGAAGGTTTTTCACACCCCTCTTCTTCGTGGGTTTTTTCCTGCGTGGGTTTTCACTAGGGTCTTCTAGTCTGAACTACATAGGTTTTTCCCAGAAAATCACATATTGTTCTTATTTCCTTTATTTTCCTTATACGATTGTGCCAGTTCTTCTTTTTTTTAATATCGCTTTATATTTCCTCTAATTATTATTATTATTATTTTTGTTGAGTACTTGGCGAAAGGTTAAATTGAAGAATGAACGCTGTGGTCTCAATTTCGCGCGAATAAAGACGTTTATCCATCTATCTATCCCCCTGCCACACACCCTAGCAGTGACTTTCAGTGTATATAAATACATTAAAATAAATACATAAATCAATCTACCTTACAATCCGAACAATGAGGGGCCATCGGCACGGCCGACTCCAACAATGCCGTTGCCGTGCGAACGCCCAAACAAGGCGAACTTGTGAAAATTTCTACGGATGCGACCGCTAAAATCTACTCCCGATGTATTTGTAGCGGTGTCTGTTTCAAATTCATAGGTGCCATTGTTCTATGATGCACCATGCCCGCGAATGTTCTCAAGTTTTCAGACCATTGGAGCCAATCCATGCAGTGCAAGGAGTATTTTTGCATCACAATGATTCTGTTGCTGACAGGTTGGTGATTTGAATGTTCCAAACATAGAGACACTAGCGCGCGCACACACACACACACACACATAGACTTAAACGGCTAAGGGTTGGAGTCCCTGGTGTTCTCGCAGCTAGTTCTGTAACGGTCCATCGACCCTCGTGAATTTCCCACCGCACTCATGAATTAAAACCCCTAGATATAATAAGTGGAAAGGTTCCTTTAAGATTACAACTGTAATTATTTTTTCTTTCCAGTGTACTTACTTTCGAAACTGGTATCCTATCAGAGAAATCCATTGACAATATACGGATACTCCTACAATAATGGTGAGTTTAAGATAATTTAATTTCACCTGATCAAAAATAAATTCAGGATCCAAGCATTTACTATTTCATTTTGATGATTTCCAAACTTCCATATGGACAATGGTGATCTATCGGTGCTCCATTGCCCTCCGCTGCTCGCCACGGGGATTATTTTCACATTATTTTAAGGACTCCTCCTCCGATACTTATGTTTCATCTTCGACTTTGCATTGATTGGAATTATCTGTGGAAATATGAGAAATATTAATACGTAGTATGCACAATAAATATGCGAACTGGTGCAATCTGACCGCCATGACGAGGTCTATAGCCCCGTCCACTAGCGACGCTAGTTTCCTGAGACCGAATGAGCCGTCCGTGCTTGGCGAATCGTCGAGCTGTGCGTATGGTGCCAGTTATGTTAGTTTCTGTTGTCCTTGTTTTTACTGTTTGTCGAATATGAAAATTGACGAAAGCACGGAACAACGAATCAGCATCAAGTTTTTTGGTGAAGTGCGATAAAAGTAATAAAGAAATGGCTGAAATGTCGACAGCTGTTTACGGTGATAATGCTCTGAAGAAAACATCGGTTTTCAAGTGGATTAAGCACTTAAAAGATGGTCGAGACAAGACTCAACGGATAATGCCGGGCCGGGCCGACTTTGCATCATCCGTGCCTGCATGCAATCAACATTGCACACTATATATTTGGGTTTTTAAAAAATGTGTGCAAAAATCGGGCCCATACTGCTGACGTTCAGCTTTGATTGTTCGCCAGTTTCTGGCAAAAGCTCCATTCACCTTGATCCTTGATCATCGTCCTCCTAATTCATGAGATCTCGCCCCCTGCGACATTTTTCTATTCCCAAAGTGCAAAAAAGTAATGAAGGAACATCACTGGGAAGATGTGGACACAATAAAGCAAGAAATGACGAGAAAACTAAAAAGTCTAACCGCCGAGGACTACCGAGGGTGCTTCAATCAGTGGAAAAGAAGATGGAATAAGTGCATAGCAACGAATGGAGAGAACCTTGAAGGGAACAACAAGATCGATGTATACTAAATTTTGCAAAATAAAGATTTTTATGGCCTCGGTTTGCGTATTTATTGGACATACCTCGTATTCTTGAGCAGATTAATTGACGGCAATCAATGTAGGTGGATATTTAATTTCACAAGGAAGCGCTTCCATAAAAAGAACAATGCAGTCTGCTCGAAGGATATTTTCTCCCTTCGACACCAAAGCACCAATGCAAAGCACACTTCAACATTCGCTTTTGTCCCAAATCCGTCCCATTGTCCGCGAGTGCCGCATAATTCGCGAATCGATTCCGGGAAAAGTGAACAGCGAAAGATAGCGAAGCAGGAGTGGAGCGATTGGTGTGATTCCTCACCTATTAGTATCCATCTGTCGACGCAGGACATGGATAGCGCGAACGTTGCGGAACGCGGCCATGTTACAGTAAAACGGAAAGCCAAATCGAGGACCTCGAGTCAAAAAGGCTTATCTGCAAAAATGGTAATCCCAAGGTATTAGGTTGAAATAAATTTCATACGTAATGTTTACAAACTTCGATATGGAGCGTATTTTTGCACGGTGCGGAAACGATGGTGATTGAAGCGGGATGGAAAAGGTGAAGAGGACAGAATAGAAAAGAAACGAAGAAGTGCAAGTCGGGGTGGGGTGAGAGAGGGGATATCGTTGGGAGAAATCAAAAAGAGGCAGGAAGGATTGATGCAGGGCATTTTACTAGTGGATGCAATGTTGAAGACTGTCATAGAGGGAAGTGTGTTAGGCAAGCGAGGAAGGGGCAGGAATAGAATGGGGATATTTGGAAGGAATGGAGGGAGGAAAGAATTATGTCGAAATGGAGAGGGCCTTACGATAGTGTCCGTCTTCATGTCTTGTTGTTGGTTAGGAGGAATTTTTACCAGACTGTGTCCATACAAAACTACCTAAACCAATAGAATACCAAAATAAATCTTTACAACACGAAAGAATATAAAATAAAGTTTTGATACTACTAAACTAAAGGAAATGTTCAACAGATTGAGGCTTAAGGTCGTGGAAGTTCTTCATAATGAATATAAGGAAATGTGCTCGTAATTGGCATAATGCTTTCACTTTTAAGGGACTTGCATGGATACAAATTAGGGAGAAAAGAATTATTTCAAGAACTCCCATGCAAAAACTTTCAATCATTACGTAAATACATGCACTACATAGCATGTAATATAATATAATGCATCATCATCATCAGTATTTTCAATCCTAGGATTGGTTTACTGCACCCCTCCATTCTTTTCTATTCAGTGTCATTTGCCTCAATCCTTGATACCTTCTCTGTTTTAAGTCTTTCTGAATTTGTCCTATGTACATGTCTCTTAGTCTTGGAATCTTCCCTTCTATTACATTCCTAATCAATCCATTGTGCCTCAATGCGTGTTCAATCCATCTATTTGCGCGAGCCATTTCTCTCTTAATTGGCAAATCAGTAAAAGCAACTTGCTCGTCATTATGAGTGTTATTTAGTGTCTAGGTGGCAAACGAGAAACAATGCAGACATTACGTTTAATGGAAAAATGGAGAGAGTTTTAAAGTTAATATGCTTTATCTAATTCATTCTAAGTCTGAAAGAGAAGAAGGACGCCGGGCACTGAACTCCTATCGACGGAAATATCTCGATACATGATGCACAGCGGTTGAGCATTTTACGTAAAAATAGTCACAATATATTTCTCAAGAAAAATTTTGAAACAAGCCTGGTTTCAAGTGGTGTAATTCTAAGTCCAGGCCAACCGTTGTTTTTTATTTTCAACATCGTTACCCGATTGAGCAAAATAACACCTACATCAAAATATTTCCTCTCCTCCGGATTCTGGACGAGCTTTTTTCAAATTTTCCTCAATAATCTCCGAAATTACAACCCTGGAGGGCGACCAATTAAATAAATGCAAGAATAAGGTCGATGGAGGGGCACAATCGATTGCAACACACGTCAGCAAAACTGCAGCGGGATTCCTAAGCTGGGGATAACAGGAGCAGTAAGTAATAATTATCTCTAGGAAGAGCACCACTTGTTTTGCGCTGTCTGCATAAAAAATACATCGGTCGAATCGCTTCTAGATACAAATTTTATGCGAGCGGAAAAAATGTCTACAGACAAAAGGCTAAAGCATAAATATGATATGGTCGATGTCATTCAGCTTCTGCGGTCTCACATTCATCGATTTTCGTAACAGTTTTTTTTTCTTTCCTCTCCTGCTTGATCTTGATTTACAATTGGGTTCTCTTTTCCATCGTCTTCTGCGCCTTTATTTTTTCTTTCAGAGGCCTCGCAATTGCTGAACTATTCTCTTGCCCCCGCATTACGAGGTGAAAACATACTCCTGTAACTTCCGTCCGTGCTCTTATCATTATCATATTATCTATTCCTATCAAATGCCATTAATCTCTCCCACGGCTCAGTCGCCCTCTCCCCGATTCTTCCTTCGCTCTTACACTTTCGGCCAATCGCCTCCGGCTCCACGGTCGCGAGGGACGGGAAAACACACTCGTCAAATAATTCCGAGCGGAGAGTGTGGGTGGGAGGAAATCGCCGGGGAGACCCGCGACCGCACGTGACGGCCCCCGCCCCCCCGTTGCGTCAGGTGTGAGCGTGTGTGTGTTTTGCTGCATGCATTATGCATACACACACGCGCGCGCGAACTGCACAGTGATGCAACGGGGGGGGCGGTGCGAAAGAGAGCGGGGCGGGGGGGGGAGGGTGTTACGCAAGGCGCCGCTGCATCTCTGGAAGAAAGGAGGAACGAGGGCGGGGGGGGGGGGGAGGGAGAGTACTTTATTTCGCTCTCCGGCAAATATCTCCTACGATTGTGCGTACTCTTGAATACAAGTAGAGAAACAACATGATTTGAAGACAGTATGACTACGGATTGAGTTATGGTTTGAGAAATACGAGGGTAGGCTGAAAAGTAATGCACATGCGGACGTCCGCTTTGCTTTTCGTTAACAATTATGCCTTTTTCAGGCTCGTAACCACGAAAATTTAAAGGCATAAACACCCTTTAAACGACGATGAATCTAAGCAGGAGTCACTTCTGCAGCAGATAAAAATTCGATAACAGCACGCTGTTTAACTCGCGTTGACATAACAGCACTAGAACGCATCTCCATACTTCCGCTTCTCGAAATACACTGGATACGTGTAACTGCGCATGCGTGTAGAGGGGAGATGTTACTTCCACATGCCACCAGGAGTGCTTCTGAAGGTCATTTTGTTTGTGGTCTACAATTTCATGCGTGCATTATTTTTCGGCCTGCCCTCGTACTCGGCCATTACAAAAACAACCAGCATAGAAAATCCCAATGGAGTATATCATCGAGCTAGAAAATACAGAAAGTAAAACTATTGGAAAAATATGGAAAGTCACGGATTTCGGGCATTGGCACAAAAACACCAAAACGAAATCAAAATTTCGTTATCCACATCCAGAGTAATAAAATGGTCTTGGCGACCTATATTATCACTGATTTGATATAAGATATATGCATTAAATAAATATTATTCCTTGAGCCATAAATGGTTTGTTTTACACAACCGTTAACGGAAGACAAAAGAAGGGGGATATTGAGATTGGTGGTTTACGGGTGATGTTGATCCCTCCACAGCGATCAGACACGCATTACAAATATAGTTCACATTGACACGGGAGGGGGGGGGAATGGTGCGCGCGTTTCCCAAGTTGGTTTACTACAAGGAAATTCATCCTATTGCCATGGATCGTATTCGGGAACCTACAAATACATACACAGTCACACTTCAGGCGAGGGATTAACTCTCCCCGTAAATGCAATCTTAACGTTCCCGTCCTTTTGCTTCTTCCTTTTGCAGTGGCGTAAGAAACCTTTTACGCCTTTAGGAATACTATTCATTTAAAATGCCATTAGGCACTCTTAAAAATGCCATTAGGAACTCAATTTCTCTTTCCTATCGGATGTTTGATTAGCCAAAACAATTCAAATGCATTGGAATTGCTAGAAATGAAATAAGACAGACATGCCTAAAATAAAGGAAAACACTGCCAACGTCGTGAGATGGTTTTTTCTTATCTCCCCAGATATAAAAACGTGACTTCATAAATGTGTACTTAAAGGGGGAGGTGGAGAAGGGAGGGATGGAGCGGGGGCGTGGGTTGGAGAGGGCGGGAGGGTTCTCCTCGAGCGGACGGAGACGTTCCGCCCCCGGGAGAGGGTGCGGAGGAAGCGGTGGGTGGGAGGAGGGCGTCTTTCAAATCCATCCAGAGCATCCTTTCTTGTCGAAAACGAAGGAGTCACGGAGGATGCAAACGCGAATGGTTCGAGATTAAGACGTTAGTAAACCCCTCAAAAATGGGTCGCAGTGACAGCATGTGTGATTCCTTGGCTACGAGTGGAGATCATCGCGGATGGATTATATACACACAACTTAAATGAAGTCGTAGGGGATTTCCGCCTATTTCTGGACTCCTTTCCTCCCCACACATTTCATTTCATTACATTGTGCCCTGCAGACCACCACCAAGGTGTGTGGCAGGGGGTGATTACACATCAGACTAGTTTTGCCCCGAAATACTTTTCCTACTAGCGCGGTCGGACAACTTCATTCCCTTATCATTGATGGGAAAAATGATACCTTAAATCTAACTGTTCTTAATGTATTTAATTTTATTGCATGATCTCTCCTACCGTCCTACGATACATGTTCACCATCACTGCTGAAGAGACGCCCTTCCAATTTATCTTCAATCTGTAATTTAACCTTTGCTCCATTGAGTGATTTCCCGCCTAGAATTCCTCCAATAACGTTGTTACTTCTCACTCGTCGGACGACACTTGGCAATTAAAAATAAACTTAAAAAAGCGTGTGGTGATAAATTATTGGAAAAAGAGCAATTACCTCCCGAACGCCTACTGCATCGGGAGCACCGAAATGGAATGTGTAGAGTCGATTAAATACTCACGGCCTCTCTTGAGTGAAACACATACTGCTGGGGAATATGTGGACGAGCAAACAAAAAATTAGGATTTATTAGAAGAGTACTGGGTAAATGTGATGAAAGGGTCAAAGAGAAATGTTATCTGTCGCTGGTTAGGCCTCATTTAGAATATGCCGAAAGTACGATGTGGGATCCTCACGAAGTTGGATTGAATGCCGAATTGGATCGCGCGCAGCGTGGAGGAACTAGATTTGTAAAACGTTGTTATTTTTCAAGAAACTGTAACAGTAACTTTAACAGAGTCACCCGCTATGTGTGCATTATAATGCAACCATTTCAGAGAGTAAAAATCATCCCGGTCAAGGCGAATGATTTTTACTCTCTGAAATGGTTGCAAAACGTTGTTATGATAGACTAAGAAGCGTATCCAAATTCTTATTCATATCGTATTCAAATATATATATATATATATATATATATATATATATATATATATATATATATATATATATATATATATATATATATATACACACACACACATTCAAACACGAAATCCCGCCATACGGCGAACAAATATTCATTCACATAGAAATAGAGACAAGGAAATTGGGAAAGAAACACATATAAAGGACGAAAACAAGAGAGGTGGAGAAAGCGGATGTGAGCAGATCACAAATGTAAAAATATTTTCCTCGACCGGGACTTGAACACCGGATCTCTCCACTCCCGGGCGTCTAACAAATCGTGTGTTCGTCCTTTATATGTGTTCCTTTCCCAATTTCCTTATCTCTATTTATATGTGAATAAATATATATATATATATACATATATATTCACTTTCTTGGAAAACCCACGAACGTGCACAATAATGTAAATTCACTAAATAGTCATAACAAACACAGAAACTAAAACATATAAAAGAGGGACTCACTGGTTCTCGAATTTTCGGTGGTGCAACCACCTTTCTCAAGAGGAATTAGGAACAGAACTGTTTTCTCGAATTTTCGGTGGTGCAACCACCATTCTCAAGAGGAATTAGGAACAGTTCTGTTCCTAATTTCTCTTGAGAAAGGTGGTTGCACCACCGAAAATTCGAGAACCAGTGAGTCCCTCTCTTATATGTTTTAGCTTCTGTGATTGTTATGACTTTTTAGTGAATTTGCATTATATATATATATATATATATATATATATATATATATATATATACAAGGATAGAGAGTAAGGCAAATGATTACTTAGGGGATGATCAGTTTGGGTTCAGGAAAGGAAGAGGTACGCGTGATGCCATTGCAGTAATGAGATCACTAGTCGAGAGGAATATAGAATACAATCAGGACGTTTTTGCCTGTTTTGTGGATTTCGAAAAAGCGTTTGATAGAGTGAATTGGGAAAAATTAATGCGTGTATTGCAGAAAATAGGAATGGATTGGAGGGACAGGAGACTGATTCGCAACCTGTACATGTCACAGACTGCTCAGGTGCGAGTGGGGAACGGAGAGTCCGGATGGGCAGTGTTAGGAAGAGGTGTAAGGCAGGGTTGCCCATTGTCACCGGTACTGTTCAACGTATATGTAGAGGAAATGATTAAAGAGGCATGGGAAGAACTGGAGGTAGGAATGAAAGTTGGAGGGGAATTCGTAAAATCGGTTAGGTTTGCTGATGACCAAGCATTAGTTGCTCAGTCAGCCAAGGGGTTGCAAGCATTGTTGAGTGAATTGGAGGTTCAGTGCAATAAATATGGGATGAGAATCAATATTAATAAAACAAAGGTTATGCGATTTTCCAGAAAGAAAAAAGCTAAGCTAAATATTAAAATAGGCGGGGAAAAAATAGAGCAGGTAGAACAGTTTACATATCTCGGAAGTGTTTTGGACCAATACGGTCAAAGTGGTAGGGACGTAAGGAGAAGAATTGCGCTAGGCAAGGAGGCTTTCTCAAGGAGGAGGGAGTTGATGACGGGGACGTTGAGTAGGGATGTTAAGACAAGACTCGTAAAAACTCTGATATGGAGCGTAGCTATGTACGGCGCGGAAACGTGGTCACTGAAGCAGGAGGATAGACGTAGATTGGAGGCTTTTGAAATGTGGGTGTGGAGAAGAATGGAGAAGGTGAAATGAACCGAAAGGAAAACAAATGAAGAAGTACTAGAAATGGTGGGGGAGGAGAGGGGTTTGTTGAGAGAAATCCTATGGAGGCAGGAAAAATGGATGAAAGGCGTATTGAGCGGTAGTGAAATGTTGAAGAGGGTAATAGAGGGGAGAATGTTGGGCAAGCGAGGTAAGGGTAGGAACAGGATAGGGATGTTGGACGGGATGAAGGGAGGAAAGAAGTACACCGAGATGAAAAGGGACCTGATATAGATTAGTTTGCTAGGTGGGGATTCACAAAATGTTTACTTGATAGTTGTGTCCATCCAAAAACCTACCTTAACCGGTAGATTACCTAATAAAATATATATATACGTATCTTATTCGTATTCGTATCTTCATGATTTCCAAACATTACTAAAAAATAGCAGACGTTCAAATCCATGTTTAGCATCAATGGCCAACATTTCACTGCATAATTTTCAAAATAAAAAAGAACATAAATTTAACTGAAAATCACAAGCCCGACGTAGTACTTTATGAAAAATGACTTATGAAACTTAGATAAACGATAAGGTTTGTAAAACATTTATAGCCGACGAAGAGTATGTTATCAAAATGCCCTATCTGAAATTTCTCCTAAATGGAAAGGAAGAAAGGGAACACTTCTTTTCGATCCACTTCAGGATTTATTACTCGTAAGACCTACGCCTCAGCACATTAAATCATCTTCACGGCCTGTCATCAAACACCTAAAAATGGCTTAACATGTCGAAACCTAGTACTTATAGGGAGTTATAAGTCATAAGGAGAAATTTCCCGTATTTTCTTTCTCCTTCATTTAGATTTGATTATTTTCGTCAGAAGACGCATGGTGAAGTATTTTAGCATTCGTGATTTCACGAAACGAGCAACTAGAACTATTGGGAATCATTAAAAAGACAAATCAAAGCAGCATTTTAAGATTATGAAAAAAGAGACTTTATTTTATGGCCCATTAGAAGCAGGCTTTCTCTTGAAAATGATTTCATCCCGAAATAGAACGGCGTTGGAACTAAGAAACAAACCTTCCGAGCGAAAAACCTGATTGTAAGAATAAAATGTCTGCCCAATTAATTCCTTCCTTCGCCAGCGATCAATGAAACTGGGATTTCTCACCACGCGGTGCAGTAATCAAACGAAAGATAATCGTAGCAAGAACAATTAAATGAAAGTTTCTTCAGCAGTTGTACGGGGAAATGCCCTTGGTGCCCTGTTGATTCGCTCTTATATCAGTGACCTTCGTCCGCCACATGACAGCAATGTCAGACCGTTCGCCGACGATGCATACTACGACGCTCCCAATAATCGCGGTGAAAGTGACGCAACAAGGCATGCGCGAGAACAACTCCATCTAGAATAATGCCTCTTCACATGTTGAATGCAAAAGCATGCAGAAAAGAATGCAAATGCATCTTATCTCTCTCTCGTTTCCGGAAAATGAGGTTCTTATGTATTCATTAAAGCCGAACGTGTGTAAAGAAAATATTTCCTTCAGAAATACACTTACGCGACTGGTGAGGTAACCTCAAATGCCATAGCGGCTTCCGCAAAATTTTTAGCCTCGCCATCGATTTCCACATTTGTTATCTACGACGCATTTGTATTATGATGCAGATGCAATATCCCTAAATAACCATGTCTGCCTAATTAATTCAACATTTAAACGTCCATTTATAAAGAATGACGATCAGAGTGATCCCTGTGTTATCCCTGACGAAAATATTTTCAATTTGCCACAAAGAAATATTGGCTTACCATCTGATTTCTTTGAGAAGCACATTTTTAGATATACTTATTAGCATATCCTTAAAGGAGGAAAAAGGTGAAAGGTTTTGCGTGGGGCATCAAGTTACGTGTGCTCGTAACCTAAAGCACTTAAGGAGGAGTTGGACGCCTTCGCGGTTAGCTTGACTACGGCGAATCCTGAGGATAAGTTGGCATTCCATTACAGGCGCCCCCTTTCTTTACCCTCGGCGTTCAAGCGAACTTCATGGAACATGGATATATTCATGTCATTTTACCGCTACTCATTACTTTTCTATGATTGGTATGAAAGACGACACTTACGTTAGAATAATAATATTAATTTATGTTTAATATAATTTCAATTGTTTAATGGATATGTTGCTGAAACATGCATCCCGTATTAGAAAATTTAATTTTGATTTTCAAATAGGTGATACGTGTCACAACGCGGGCCAATGCGCCCCTCAACAGTCTTTTTTCAACATGGTTCCCAGTCATTATTCAATTTATAGCTTTCCCACCTCACACATTCCCAAGGTGAGAATGTAACATTCATTTATGAGCCCTATTCGTTCCCCAAGGGTTTTGGGCACTAGTGTTCTGATTGATGAAGTTCAGAAAGTAATTTACCAACAAATACGAATGATTTTGATCGGGTAGTATTTTAGTTCTGTTGGGGAGGCGACCGACAGCTAAGGTCATTTGCGCCATTAGGGATGGGTGGGAAAGGAGGAAGGGTGGAGAGAAACCCGGCGTCGGCATAAGTCTACTCTTGTCGGAAGGCGCCAAGGAGCCCGCAGTTTAATGTCCCATCCGACGGACGGCGTACTCACTCAAAGTGCTCTCCACAAAGCACCTCAAGTAGGGATCGGGATACCACCGAATAAGATCAGCTGTCTTCAAGATTTGAACCGGGGCTCTCTGGGTGGGAAGCCTGTGTGTTAGACACTGCACCATCCCGATCCCCAAATTTTCATCAGTTAAGACGATTGAACGACCTTCATCCGTACCAGTTATTATCGCTCAATTCGAGTGTACAGATTAGTAATGGGCGTTAAAAAAGGGTCTTTGATCTCAAAGATATTTTAGTACCCTGCATGTCACCGTTAGCGTGTGTGGCAGGGGGTGACCCGAATTTGACCCGAATATGTCCCCTAATGCGTTCGGACAACGTTATCCTGATCTTCTATCGTTCGTGGAAAATCTCAACTTAAATCTATATGTTCTACACTTAATCTCTCTAATTTTATTTATATGATCTGATCTCGCCTAATATAGTACAAATGGGGTAATGATACATTTTCAACATCATGGCTAAAGAGACGTCCTTCCAATATATTCCTGAAAGAGATTAAATATATAATTTCACCTTAGTTTACAGAGGAAGGGTGAAATTGGTGCTCCATACAGCAAGGTTAAGTTATTATCGGGAAGTAAGAAGGCAAGATCTGTGCTAACAGTTGAAGATAAGTGGGGTAAGATAATAGTTGAACCAGAAAAAATCCAAGAGAGATGGAAGGCATATATAGAAACACTGTATGGTAAAGAACTTAGGCCGACAAGGTTAGACATAGAAAAGGAACATGACGTAGAAGAAGATAGCTTAGGTCCAGGCATACTCGACGATGAAATAGAAAGGGTATTAAAGGAGATGAAAGCAAATAAGGCCGCGGGGGTAGACAACATTCCTGTGGAACTGTTTAAATGTTTAGGAAAATGTGGGAAGAAGACTCTATGTGGACTGATTCGTAGTATCTATGAGGAAGGAATCTGGCCGGAAGATTTTGTGAGATCGGTGTTAGTTCCTATCCCAAAAAAGGCAAGGTCTATATCATGTGAGGATTACAGAACAATAAGTTTTATATCCCACGCAGCTAAAATTATTCTCAGGATCATCAACAAAAGGATAGAGAGTAAGGCAAATGATAACTTAGGGGATGATCAGTTTGGGTTTAGGAAGGGAAGAGGTACGCGTGATGCCATTGCAGTAATGATATCACTAATCGAGAGGAATATAGAGTACAATCAGGACGTTTTTGCCTGTTTTGTAGATTTCGAAAAAGCGTTTCATAGAGTGAATTGGGAAAAACTAATGCGTGTATTGCAGAAAATAGGAATGGATTGGAGGGACAGGAGACTGATCCGCAACCTGTACATGTCTCAGACTGCTCAGTTGCGAGTGGGGTACGGAGAGTCCGGATAGGCAGTGTTAGGAAGAGGTGTATGGCAGGGTTGCCCATTGTCACCGGTGCTGTTCAACGTATATGTGGAGGAAATGATTAAAGAGGCATGGGAAGAACTGGAGGTAGGAATGAAAGTCGGAGGGGAATTCGTAAAATCGGTCAAGTTTGCTGATGACCAAGCATTAGTTGCTCAGTCAGCCAAGGGGTTGCAGGCATTGTTGAGTGAATTGGAGGTTCAATGCGATAGATATGGGATGAGAATCAATATTAATAAAACAAAGGTTATGCAATTTTCCGGAAAGAAAAAGGCTAAGCTAAACATTAAAACAGGAGGAGAAAAAATAGAGCAGTTTCCATATCTTGGAAGTGTTTTTGACCAATACGGCCAAAGTAGTAGGGACATAAGGAGAAGAATTGCGCTAGGCAAGGAGGCTTTCTCAAGGAGGAGGGAGTTGATGACGGGGATGTTGAGTAGGGAGATTAAGACAAGACTTGTAAAAACTCTGATATGGAGTGTAGTTATGTACGGCGCGGAAACGTGCTCGCTGAAGAAGGAGGATAGACGTAGATTGGAGGCTTTTGAAATGTTTGTGTGGAGAAAAATGGAGAAGGTGAAATGGACCGAAAGGAAAACAAATGAGGAAGTACTGGAGATGGTGGGTGAGGAGAGGAGTTTGTTGAGAGAAATCCTATGGAGACAGGAAAGATGGATGAAAGGCGTATTGAGCGGTAGTGGAATGTTGAAGAAGGTAATAGAGGGGAGAATGTTGGGCAAGCGAGGTAAGGGCAGGAAAAGGATAGGGATGTTGGACGGGATGAAGGGAGGAAAGAAGTACACGGAGATGAAGAGGAACCTGATGTTGATTAGGTTGGTGGATTAGGTTTTGTTTGGAGTTGCAAAATGTTTATTTGATAGTTGTGCCCATCCAAAAACCTACCTTAACCGATAGATTACCTAATAATAAATAATGTCCCCTACCGCGGTCGGACAATGTTATTATGATTCGTGGAAAAAGTGACATCTTCAATCTATCTATTCTACACTTGATCTCTCTAACTTTATTGACATTATTTCTCCTACCGTAGTACGATGGGGCTAATAATGCATTTTCAACATCACTGCTAAAGACACCTCCTTCCAATTTATACAAGAGCTTCAATCTGTAATTTAACATTCGCTCTATAAAGTGATTCCCAGCCTAGCTGCTCTAATATTTTGGATACCCTACGAATTTCATCATTACAACGTTTTACACATCTAGGACCTCTACACTGCACGCGATCTAATTGGGCAATAAATACAGCTTCTTGAGGATCCCCTAATACACTTCCAGCATAATCTGCAAATGAGGCCTAAACAGCGAAAGACAACATTTCTCTTTGACCCTTTCATCACATTTACCCAGTACTCTTCTAATAAATCCTATGTTTTTGTTAAGTTGTCCACATATTCCCCGTATATATGTCACCCCGGAGAGATCGTGAGTTAGGGTAATGCCTAGGTATGCAATAGAGTAACAGTGACGAAGACTACTACAATTTTCCAATAAATCTTTATTAAGAGGAAAAATGCGAGAGTTTTCGTCTCTGATATTATGGCATAGTTCTACCACATCAAACCTGAATCTGCAATTTTTATTCAATTTAGTTCACACAATAAGAAGACAAAGAGTTTTCCAATGAATCCCTCCGGAAACCCTTTTCTGTGGCAAAATGTAAGGACACAAAGTTCTTCCATTTGGGAAATAAACGATCTCATCCGCTGTCTATCATCCGTATTGGGAAGATAACAAACTAAAAACGACTCTATTGAGTCAGCAGAGATCGCCTATCACGATCAAATAATAGGGACGTCACTTTCCTCCTTGCTCACTTCCCTCCTTACTCCCGAATTTTCGAATTCATCGCTCAAACCCTGGTTTAAATGAAAACTTGATTAGTGATCGCCACGATCAAGACACCTGTCTTCAATACTCTTGTCATATCACACATTTATAACTGTCCCATTCCTTCAATTTTCGTTCACTTTCATGAGATTTCTTCTGGAAATCGGAAGGACGTCTCTTTAGCAGTGATGTTGAAAAAGTATTATTACGTCCATCGTACTGCAGCAGGAGAGATAATGTCAATAAAATTAGAGAAATTGATTGTGGAATAGAAAGATTTAAGACGCCATTTTTTCCTATGCATCAGATAATGCATCAGAATAACATTGTCCGATCGCGGTCTGATCATATTCGGGTCAAAATTAGTTTGGTGTGTATTCACCCCCTGCCACGCACCCTATCGATGGCTTGCAGTGTACATAAATAAATAAATAAAATGACTCTACATGAGGAAAACATTCCTCTATAAATTACTCTTATGAAGACATATATTATCTCAATTCCTCCTTACCTTTTCACCATTTCTGACCAACTTCGCCTTGCTTTGAAATCATATGATATCTTATTTTACTTTATTATGTATGCATGTACATTCGTATGCATTTATTGTACTGTACGCCATTTTATACCGTTTTGTATGCGTATAACCATATTGTTTTGTACGTATTACCATATTTTTTATACTTTTGAACGATAAGGGATCAGAAAACGTTGTCTGACCGCGGCAGGGAACACATTCGGGTAAACATTAGTCTGGTGTGTATTCAACCCCTGCCACACACCCTATCGATGGCTCACAGGATACTAAAATATCAAAATAAAATATGAAAATGAAACCATTGAGGGTGGCCGTGCAAGGCGATTCGGGAGGGTGGGGCAATGGTCTGGGGGTGCGGAATGAGATTGACGAAGGACGTGGACTAGCACCCACTGGTGCCTTTTTCGGATGCAGGCACCAGAGTACTTGCGCCTCTCCATTCGCAGTGGTGGTGCCACTGGTCACCACCACGGCCCAACCCCGTCCTCCGCTGTTCGCCAGTGACGCCATCCGTGGGCGACCTCGTTCCACCAGCAGTGATCCTCTTTTCCGCTCTAAGATAGAGAGAGTTATTATTTTCCACATAAAGTACGGACCTTTAAAGGTTGATAATTAGCCGTCTTACCATTTTATAGCAAAACAATGTCGCATGCCACTCCTCGGTCAATTGAATAAGTTGAACAACGTGGACGTTTCCTCTCTTGAAACTTCGCACTTAAGGGTTATTTGTGGAGTGATTTTTTCTTGTGACGGAAGATTCCGCCGTTCATTGCGCTGTCTCATTCCTCACTCGGCTGGAATGGTTCACGTGTCGGTGCATACGGAAGGCCGAAACAAAACACAACTCGTACGTTCACAGCAATATTGTTGCGACATTTTCATCCCGTTTCGTCAGACTCACATCAACAGGAAAGCACTCATCAAATATTTCCTTCTTTTCCTCCGAGTAATTGCATCGCACTTTTCAATTCTCCCAGCCTGTTTGCCACATCCAATAAATTACACGGCCGCCTCTTGACTCCGAGCACATTTCCACTTGGCGTGACATGCACTTTTTGAAGGGGCGTTCCTTTGGCGAATAAATATTTTAAATGGAAAAATTTAAATTTCCACTGCGGTTCGTTCACTGCAATTAACATTTTTTTAAGTAATCCAAGTTCATATTCACTTCTCCGAGGTTGAGAAATATTCGGGGAATCGCATCTCAGCGATATTGGAGACCTATTGCGTAATAATAGTTTCAGTTGCGATGCACTGCACCTTTTTGTAATAATTAATAACCACGTAGTATTCAAAATCATGTTTATCAAACTTAGAAATTCCGTCATACATGACCGTTACATCTGCCTGTTCACTCGTTTTGCAGCAGAAGATGTCTACAGTTGGGTGCTGTAGACAGCTTCTATGAATAGCATCTACGAGGGTAGGCTGAAAACACAGATGCTTGGAGACCACACCACAAGCATGCACGTATGCTTGTGGTGATACCACTCAGTTGACATGGCACTAGAACGCATCTTCACACTTCGACTTCCCAAAATACACTTGATGAATGTTCCGACCTCAAACCTGCGCATGCGTGTTGAGGAGGAATGTTACTTCCACATGCCACCAGGAGTGCTTCTGAAGGTCGTTTTGTTTGTGGTCTACAAGCATGTGTGCATTAGTTTTCGGGCTTGCCCTTGCGCATAGCCAAAAACGTGCTGGATCGAATTGTTTAGCCTTTTTTATGCAGAAATCGAACTATTCGAAAAAATCAGTACTTCGCAGACATTTTAAAAGATATCCATATTTCAATTTCAAAAAATCCCACTTGTTTTATTTTCGAAAAACTAAGAAAAAATTATTTTTTGTTCGTTTTGTCGGCACCGATTATTTAAAATGACGCATTCTCTAAAAGCCATTTATTTCACGCATAAAATTTTAATATTTATTTGAATTGAGAATTTTAAAAAAGTGTTGCATTCGTTTTTTATGGAAAAATGTAAGTCAGTCCGAAATCGACGGGAATACTTTCAGTGTCAAAAAAGCAATTTTTTTTATTCCGACGCATTGATAGGCTAATGCGTAAGTCGCTATTTATATTTTCAGCCAAGACAGTCATTTATTGATGTAAATGGCTTCATTGTTTTTCGAAGTATTCTCCATGGTAACCAATTATACACCTCTGCATTCGCCCGAACCAATTCTCGTAACACCTTTTCCACTCCGACTGAGGGTTTTTGAATGCATTGACGTCTTCTTCAAGCACCAAAAAACGTTGGTTACGCAATATTTTCTTGATAAATGGGAAAAAAAGAAGTCATTTGGCGCTAAATCAAGGCTGTACGGAGGGTGACCCATCAATTCGACGTTTTGGCCAATCAAATAGGTAGTCGTTTCAGTCGATCTGTGAGAGCGTCATACTAATCCCCAAGGATGCCCTAATCTCACGATAGGTCACATGACGATCTTCCTTTAGTAGTTCTTTCACAGCATCAATGTGTTCTGGCACAACAACTGACTTTGGACGACCTTCACGACTATCGTCGCCGAGCGAACGGCGGCCGTGATGGAATTCGTTATACCAGCATTTTACAGTGGCAAAGGATGGGCTTCATCGCCAAAGGTGGAAGTAAGTTGATAGATGTACTCGTGTCTTGATAATCCACGTCGAAAGTCGTAAAAAATCATGACACGTAAGTCTTCATGAGTTAACTTCATTTTTTAGGTGAGACAAAATTTTTGAGTCACTGTAAAAAATACAAGTTAAGATCAGACGACAAAATGTTCTGAAAAAAGGTTATCGTTAAAAGGGTCTGATTTCAAATGGAATCGTCAGATGGCGCCTGAAGCACTTTGTGTTGTCAAGGCTCAAAATATAAATAGCAACCCTCGTATAGGGTCGAGCACAGGAAGCCAGAAAGAGGTTTGTCTCAGAAAGAGGCCTTGCTCGCCAAAGTGCAATCCTCGACACGAGCGTGTTTACCACTTGGCGGCAATCTCCAAAGGCGACCTTATTTGCCCCAATTAGAATCGTCGCCGTCCACGACACACGAGTGGAGACCTTATATCGCCCCGCTAATCGCTTCCGCGCTTGCAGCAGTCCCGGAGAGGGAAATTGTCGACGACAGAAAAATACCAGCGAACCACTCACTCATGTTTGTCGCTTCCATGACTCTCCCACAAGCCCTAGATTCAACCCTACGGAGATCGCTTGCTTCAAGAAAAGAAATAAAGAACAAAAGGGATGAGAATCAATATTAATAAAACAAAAGTTATGCGATTTTCCAGAAAGAAAAAGGCTAATCTAAACATTAAAATAGGAGGGGAAAAAATAGAGCAGGTAGAACACTTTACGTATCTCGGAAGTGTTTTGGACTAACACGGTCAAAGTGGTCAATCAAGGAGGAGGGAGTTGGTGACGGGGACGTTGAGTAAGGATGACATGAAAAGACTCGTCAAAACTTTGATATGGAGCGCAGCTATGTACGGCGCGGAAACGTGGTCGCTGAAGCAGGAGGATAGACGTAGATTGGAGGCTTTTGAAATGTGGGTGTGGAGAAGAATGGATAAGGTGAAATGGACCGAAAGGAAAACAAATGAGGAAGTACTAGAAATGGTGGGGGAGGAGAGGGGTTTGTTGAGAGAAATCCTATGGAGGCGGGAAAAATGGATGAAAGGCGTATTGAGCGGTAGTGGAATGTTGAAGAAGGAAATAGAGGGGAGAATGTTGGGGAAACGAGGAAAGGGTAGGAACAGAATAAGAATGTTGGACGGGATGAAGAGAGGACAGAAGTACACAGAGATGAAGAGGGACCTGATGTAGATTAGGTTGCTGGATTGGGTTTTGTTTGGAGTTACAAAATGTTTATTTGATAGTTGTGTCCATCCAAAAACCTACCTTAACCGGTAGATAACTTAATAATAAAGAATATGGAGAATCCCTTAATTAGCTCGAATACGTACTATAGGGTCGGAATCGGGACTCGGGGGCGTAGTCGCCCATCGGGATACTCGTCGATTCATTCCTCGCGAAGTCTGAATTGAACTTTCTCAATGCTCCGGGTGTCGGAGCAAAACTCTCCTTGGGTCATCGGTCGCAGAATTTGAAATTGATTCGATGACCCTGATTCGAGTTTTTTTCGCAAGAGGAGTGTCGGAGAGCGCCAGGAGAAGTTAGCGGCTCAACTCTCCCTTTCGCGTTGCGGCGAGCGTTACTCAAACGTTTCTCTCTCGTTGGAACTTGGTCGCGAGAAACCTTGTACCACAAAATGTCCCCCGCGCGGCCCAACTCGAAAGTCACCTCTTAACGCCTCTGCAAACTCGTTAATCGACAGAATCCAAAAGCAGGGTGAAGGCCACGAACAAAAACGAATGAAATTCTGGAAGCATTACCACTACGCCTTTCATGGAGTGCCCACATCACGACAATATGTGGATTCGCTTTAAAGAAACTGGGCTTCATTAAACGGGTGGTGGGGAAATGTACTGAGAAAGTTAAAGATAGGTGTTGTTTTGCTCTAGTTAGACCTCATTTGGAATATGCCGCAAGTATTTGGGATCCTTGGGAGAAAATCTGGCAAAAAGAATTAGATAAAGTCCAGAGAAAATCCGCCAGATTCGTGAAAAATATATATGACAATAACACTAGTGTAACAGGTTTCTTAGGGTATTTAGGCTGGGAGCCCCTTGAAATACGAAGGGAACAGGCTAGACTAAGACTTTTGGAAAGATTCAGAACCAGCGAGTTTAACAATGACACAAAAGGAATAATAATGGCCCCACACTACTTAGGAAGACCAGACCACAAAGATAAAATAAGGGAGATAGATTCCAATACAGATAGATTCAAATACTCATTCTTTCCCAGAACAATCAGAAATCATAATAGTAAGAATCCGAAGTCCATTTAGAAATATTAAAAACATTTAATTTCAAATCGGGAATAATTAAATCATGTTTTTTTGTGGATTGTATAAATTTGTAGCTTTTTCTTAATTACGGCTGGTCCTCTAACATCCCCCGCCACACGCCCTTGGGGCGGCTTGCGAGCTATTAAGTAGATGTAGATTGATTATATTGTCGAGGGACGCCAAAAGTACTCCTTACCGTTCCATCCAAGAAAGTGGTCCCCTTCCCGATGATCATGTATCCCAAACGCGAAGGACACGAAATCTGGTTTCGAGCGAAGAACTTATGATCGATCCGAAGGTATTAAATTCTCTCGTAACTCGCGGGGTATCTCGTACTAGTGTGGGTTCGCTTAGACAAGAACATCTGCGGTGATTTCGCGCACCAGGTTTCCATCCAATCTCTCGCCCCCTCAACCTCCCCCGTACCCCTCAAAAAAAAATTATCTCAACACTGTTACCACGTTTTGCTCTGTTCTCGATTTATGCTCTATTGGTTTGGAATTGATATCGATTTGTCAGATCATGGAATCGATGCATTTGAATGTGTCCAACCAATCTGTTTTGAAAAGCATGGCGGCGCAATTGATTTAGTAAAAGAACAGAAATTCTATTTCTGCAGAGTGCAAAGATTATTTCATGTTTCGGAAACGACAATTTGAGTTTGATGATGATCCAATCAAAGATATCTGTTTACTATATATACGAGGGCAGGCCGAAAACTAATGCACGCGTGCTCGTAGACCACAAACAAAACGAATTACCTTCAGAAGCACTCCTGGTGGCATGTGGAAGTAAGATTCCCCCTCAACACGCATGCGCAGCTTGGAGGTCGTTACATTCATCCAATGTATTTTGAGAAGCCGAAGTGTGGAGACTTGTTCTAGTGCTATGACAACGCGAGTTAAACAGCGTGACTTAAAAAGTGACTTCCTACTGAGATTCATTGTCGTTTAAAGGCTTTTCATAGTGACGATGCTGTTGATAGGTTTACTGAAAATCGATGGGTAGTAAAATGTCGTGGTTGCAAGCCTGGAAAAGCCATTAATGTTGATGAAACACGCAGCGGACGTCCGATCGCTGCCACAGACGATAAACATCGCAAAATCGTCGAAGATTTGATTCAAAATGACCGGCGAATCACTCAAAAGCGTACCATTTTGGAATATCCAAGGAACATGTCGGCTTCATTATTGAACATTTGAGATACCGTAAAATCAGTTTATGATAGGTACCACGCCGTCTCACAGACGAGAACAAACGAGATCCTTATTCCCACGATCCTGTGCCTTGCGATTATTATTTTTTCCTCAACTCAAGGGACACCTCAGGGGTAATCATTTCATCTCGGACGATGAGGTGAGGGCAAAAATTCGATAACAGCAGCACGCTGTTTAACCCGCGTTGTCATAGCACTCGCATAGCACGAGAATACGTCTCCAACTTCCCCTTCTAGAAATACATTGGATGAATGCAACGACTTCAAACCTGCGCATGCGTGTTGAAGGGGAATGTTACTTCCACATGCCACCAGGAGTGCTTCTGAAGGTCATTTTGTTTGTGGTCTACAAGCATGCGTGCATTAGTTTTCAGCCTGCCCTCGTGTTTGACTTTTGCACTTCAGTTTGGTTTTTGATTATTGTTTCGGCAAATCATGTCATGATTCAATAAGAAAGAGGTGTCTAAGACTACGCCCAATGGAAATTGGTAGTTGGAATTTCCCTGGCGCGCAGAGAGAGGAGATTTGGCAATATAGGATGGTGTTCGCTCCGAGGACGAGAGGGAGGGTCTTCCACCGCCCACATTCAGCCAAAAAGATTCTTTTATTTACGGACTATATACACATTCTCGGAGAGAGGGACGCTAAAAAAGGGCAAAAACTTGGTCGCCATTTACATTTCAATGGTTGCGCCTTCTTTTTTATATACGTATGATTTCATGAATATATGACGGCTTCTCCTATTATTTTTACGTGGCATGTTGGTGCAGAAGTCGCGAGGGTCGTGTGACTTGCGACAGTGAGTCTCGAATGCTGATACAGTCGCTTGTCTCGCATGCGAGGGATCGGCGACCGTTATCAAACCACTCTTTTGCACAGCTTGCTCTTTCTCGTACCACTTCGAGAGGCGTATCTATTCGTTTGCCCTGGATGCCAAAAGGCGATGATGAGAAGCGCACGGCCCAATTGATGAAACAACTGCTGGAGCATCGACAGTAGTATTTCAGTAAGAAAGAGGGGTTTACATTAGGTCTTCTTTCATTCTCATACCGAATGCCATCTCACGAACTGGCGGCTTTTCCGGTTTATATCCCTCGTCATTTCTCACTTGGCCTTCTTCGAAAGACATTTCAATCTAAGTACTACTAACAAACTAAGTACTACATCTACACAATGCCCCGCAAGCCGTCGCAAGGGCGTGCGGCCGGGGGTGTTATGTCACAGCCCGTAAAAGAGAATAAAACCACATGCAAAAACCAACACATTCATGCAAACCTACATTCACAGTGGTGTATATAAAAAACCATAAACACAGTAAGCAACCCGAAGGTTGGTTTAGTAGGTGATGGTAGAGCTTACCATGTAGATGTACCAAGCCCGACGGCGTGTGAAAATTCACACATCAGGGTAGGGGGGCCAGTTCCTTTCCCTGTGCCGGTTATGGTTTCCCAGGAAGATCTGGTACCCGAAAAATCAACTAGCTTGGGTGGAGCTGCAGGTGCCCAGAGTGCCTTGCCCGGGAATCGAAACCGGGACCCTCCGGTCAGTAGTCCAACGCTCTACCCACTAGATCACCGCGACCCGCAGTGGTGTATATATTCATGCGAAAACCTTTCTAAACCACACGCAAGCAAACACATATTCTATCAACTTACATACACATGCACCTTAGAATGTCGTGAAAAGGTATCCAATTACGTGGCAAATTAGAATTGAAAAGTAAGAAAGGGAAATTCCAACACCACATGGACATGCAACTTATAGCCTCCGCCCCCCCCCCCCAAGACACATGGACACAAGACACTAAGGGATGCGAAACACCGCTGCAGACAGGTAGCGAAAGTGCGCCCTCCACACACACAGAGACAGAGAGACGAGGGATAGAAGGAGGAACTTGAAAACAAACAAAGCAGGGTGAGCAATACAGTAATGAGCGCTGATTCATTTCATGGCATTCCCATGCCGTCATGCGGGAAGAGTTTTGACAACAAAATACATGAGATTAGTGACATTTCGATTTGAGTAAAACTAATTATTCCCTTGGCGTCGTAGGTGGCAAGTGACATTTTTGTTATCTATAACCCTACAGTTGCTATTTCGTATTTTCTTTGGAAGAAGGAGTCCTTGGGTCTGCTATTCCTGGCATCTATTTCCCGAATTGTATATTCATAATCCAAGCGACCAATGTATGTTGGAGTGCTAATAAGTAGCCAGATCTCGGCGCTAAAACATGCGGTAATGAATTTATACAGTAATTATTAGCTTAGTATTTAATCTTCTTTTTTCTAATGGTTCCCAACCCGGACCAAGAAGCATTTTCGCGACGCTTTTCGTATTATCATAACAGTTTTTAAAGAGAGCGAACTACGTTGCTAGAAAATGAATTTACGTCCCACCGTTTGACCAAACCCTCTGGTTCTAATTTTCAAAAGCGCTCTCTCCATGCTGACCATTCCCTTTCTGCTCTTAGGCATACTTCCAATGTTCCCGTCTCATTTCTCCATTTGGTCTTTAGCATCAATTTTCTTAGAGTTCAATTTTTTCGCGGCCATTTTTAACAAGTGACTCACGTTTCTGGTCCATAAATTTCCACTCTCCACACATCAATTTTCCGTAATTATGTCTTGTAACTAACCGAATCTTTTCTGGGCGTAGAATTTAAAATCTTTGTCGCAGGTTCTTCTTGGCTTTAGCTTATCTACGTTTGATGTCCGCGTGTTTTCTGCCATCCCATGATAAACAACTACAACCACATATGTACAATCACTACATCGTCATAGGTAATATCCCCATTGTAACTATTTCGCCTTAAGTTTCACGTGGACCTCCGCATATTTGCCCAGCATTATTTCCTTCTACAGTCCTCTAAACTTCCTATATGATTTATGCCGCGGTCCGAAAAGCCGACCCTCTCTCTCTCTCCCCTCCTTCCTCAACATTCTCCTTCTTTCGCGACCTTCAACGACCCACTCTCCTTGCCACATCTCCGCTCCTCTCACTACTTCTACCGCCTTCTTCGCATTTCGCCCGGCAACTTATTCTCTTCTCCAACAGTGTTTACAAATGCGCCGTTTAGTCTTACTCTCACAACAAATCATTTCCTCCATTCTTTTTCACCTCAACCTCTCATTAGACTGCAATTCACGTCTCAAAGACTAGAGTACGGGTTTACACAGCGCTACTAAGTATAATCGCTACTTTCGCTCGAGCAATTCTTTTTCTAATGCCCCAATCATAATAAATATCTACAAATAATAATCTATGATAATAACTATTAGAAAAGATCTCTTCCTTATCCTCAAGGGTTTTACATGTGGTTTTGTTCTTAATTATGGGTGGTGACCTAACACTCTCCGCCACACGCTCTCACGGGGTACTATGTAGATGTATTTGTGAATTGCTCGTCCGGGATGTGTAAAATACCGGTAATTAGTGTCTGAATTGCATGTCCGCCTGCCCTCATTTAATTTTTTTCTTGTCCTCTTTGTGCAGGCATAGGAATAGCTGCTAACCATGTAGTACTCGTAATATATGTAGGTATATTGCATGTTTGGTGCTCGGTCGCCCCCTTTCCACGCGGCTTTTTGGGTGGATCGCAAGGTGCCAGGTGTATGAGGAAATAGAGGAAATTCATGTAGAATGCTGGTGACCTACTACCCCCTGCCTCACGTCCTTGCGACGGCTTGCGGGTATTTATGCAGGTGTAGATGCATGGATGATAAAAATTCACAGAGATCCATTCGGTGGAAATTGATGGAGAATGTTTTTTACGTCGGAGGTAACTATTTAACAAGGTTGGTGCCACGGGGTTCGGAGCACCAGCACCATTGGGGAAGAGAAGGAGGGTGGGAAGATAGCCGTCAACGAGAGGATATGTTTCCGATAAACCCAGGATTCGAACTCGGGTCTTCATCAACACAACTGGTGGCGTGGGAATTAAATTTCCGAAAAAAAATATCAGCGTGGCCGATGGCTCTCTCAAAAAAGAGATTTTCCTAATAAATCATCTCTGGTGGCGCTATGGCGCCGCTGGAAATCCTTGGGGATACATTTCATGGTTAAATAATTATTGCAAGTCCCCCATTAATATGAGGGTTCAATGAGATGGGGAGGAAATAAATACAACACTCAATAAAACCAGTAATACATCCATTAAGATGGTGACCAGGTTTGATTTTCTAAATTATTTTGGACAAACTGCTAATTCCGAAGGGCTCTCTAATCAATCCATTGGAAGCGGATTTGATTCCATCCAGGGCAACAGCTGCTTGAACGTTTTATGATGGATAAAGCACCAGGGAAAAATAATGTTTCAATGCTGGGACGACATGAACGACTCTCAAATATTTTAACACGCGCATTCACTTCAACTAGTGCAAATTAAATGGTACAAAAAAGTAGGCTGCATATTTATTAATTCTTATATTTAAAATCCTTATTAAAAGTAAATTAGATTTATAAAAATATACCATTTTTGGGTATTAGTAGTATTTAGGGGAGGCAATCGACAGCTGAGGTCATTTGCGCCATTAGGAATGCATGGGAAAGGAAGAAGGGTGGAGAGAAACCCGGCGTCGGCATTGACCCATTCTTAACGAAAGGCGCCAAGGGGTCCGTAGCTTAACTTCCCATCCGACGGATGTCGTACAAACTTAAAGTTCTCTTCACAAAGCACCTCAAATAGTAATCGAGGTACCCCTGACAAATATTTGTCGCCCCCAGGATTCGAACCCGGGCCCTCTGGGTGGGGACCCAGTACGATAGCCATCACATCATTCCGAGCGTCCCCTAATTGGGTTATTAGGCTAAATGTATCGCAATTGCTATCACTCGAATCACGCGGGCGATTGGAATATTCAATTCACATCGGTTCATACTTCTTCATTATGTAGAGAGAGCATTTCACTCCCGGGGGTTAGGGCTGGAAACCGCAATAAAAAAAACTCCTGTTGATTAGCTGGTAAGATGTGACCTTGAGGCGACAAAACTCGATCTGAAACACTGTGTGACGCAGTCCCGCCGAGTCCCACACACGGATACTCGGAACGTTTGTTAAAGCGACACTTGACAAGTCGGTTAGACAGGAATACGGGAATACGTATTACTTCACAATAGATTACAAACACTACCCTTTTCCACTCAATCCATTTCTCAATCCCTTTCTCAATCAATCGTGGTTCGAAATTTAAAGATCAAGAGTGCGGGTGGCAGAAGAAAAACAGTTCATTCTCTTACACTCAAGTGAGAGCAAGACCATCCAACGATTACTTTTTTAAATCAAAAAAGGTGGCCTTGCCTCGACTTTCCGAGTGATGTATCGATTGTGTTCGCCTTCAAACCAAACACGGGGCAGTCGCTCCATTTTCCTTACAACTCAAGTTCTGATTTGAGCCCCAATGTTGAAGTGAATAAGTGTAAACTACACTCGCGACAGAAATCGGAGGGAGTAAAAGCCTCTGATTGCGAGAGGAAGAGAGAAGAGGAAGAAGGGATTATATCGTCGTCGCACCGAATGCCCTCGAATATCAATCCCTCTCCTCGGAAGAAATAATGGACTATCGACGCTTCGAGCACAAGGACATCCGGTTGATTTTTTCTCTGCTCTGCTCCACCTCCTGACCGCTTTCGCCTGCTCCACGAACTGCAGCGCGACAATGGAAAACGGACCGGACTTTCCCTCGTCCCTCCGCCACCGATCCGCATTATCCAATACATCGACCTCGAGGGACTTTCGGTGGCGTTAGTTATTTTTCCAACGCCGATCCAAATTGGGACGCGTTGCGAAAAGGAAAGCGCATCGATCCAGCACAAAAAACTCGGGAGTTACGGTCGCGCCATTGTAAAAACCTTTTTTGATCGTCAAAATGTAATGGCCTGGTGTATTTACGAGAATTTTTTTAATGGAAAAAAATATTCCCTCTTTTTATCGGACGCCTCGCCCCCTCTTACGGAGGATAATAGCACTGCTGGTTCTCTTTTACATCTCGGAGCTCTAACGCGGTCGCTGAGACATCTTCCGCTTTCACCAAGGGGGCGTGGTAGCCCAGTGTATACGCAGAGCGCTGGACTAAACAACCCGGGTTTGATTCCTGGTGATGCCTTTTGGGCACCATCAGCTTCACCAAAGACCTTCAGTTGAAAATGTATTATTACCCCCATCGTACTGCGGTAGGAGAGATCAGATCATGGAAATAAAATTACAGAGAATAAGTGTAGAACAGATAGATTTAAGATGTCATTTTTTCCACCAACGATAAGGGATCAGGATAACATAGTCCGACCGCGGTAGGTTGTGCACTGCTGTGGATTGGGGTTTGCATGTGTGTGTTGGTTTTAAATGCGGTATTTCTTTTTTCCTTTTGGGTGGTGACCTAACACCCCCGCCACACGCCCTTGCGGCGGCTTGCGGGGTATTATGTAGATGTAGATGTAGGGGCGGAAAGATTTTTGGGTTAAAACAGTCTGGTGTGCAAACTCCCCCTGCCGTACAACTTAGCGGTTGCTTTCAGGGTACCATGCATGCATGTAGGAACAGATACCCAGATGCATGAATTTCACACGTCGTATAGGGTTTAGCATTGGGTGTGCTTTTCCCTCGCCTATCAAGCCAATCTCCCGGGTGACTACTGCGTTTTGTTCTCTCGGGGTCTTCCGCTGTCATTGCTCCAAACTGAGGAGAAACTCCGATGGACCAGGGAATGAGTTAGCGGGGCGGTCTCCCAGGGACCGACGAGGTTGCCTCGGGCGTCTGTTCGGTGCGGCGAGAGCGCGAGGGCGTGGCCGCGCTCCCACGCCCTTGCACCTCAGGGATTGGTTTCTGGGACTGGGAGTTTTCCCGAGAGAATTCCTAACTCCATACTTGTTTTCATCATGGAGCTGAGATAACGCTTCCGATTCAGCAGAAATCAGTCGGATATCATTACAAGTCCGAACATTCTAGAGACTTTCGATTAATTCGGTCAAGGCCCTACAAAACAAAGCAACTACAACTTTGCGTGTGACGTCACGGTAACTGTTCCTCTACAATCTATTAAATCGGTACTATTATTATGGTTGAGAGATCGTAAAGGTACCTTTATTTGTTTACAACATGCCAGACTTCAGAGTGACATGATATATATGCCAACAAAAGCTAAGTTGGGCGGAGTTATATCGAACCACTTGGAGCATGTGGGGGGGGGTGACGCTAAGTTTTGCCGTGAAAACAATCCCAGCGCTCCCGAAGCTGTGGAAGGGGCAGGATGTCAGTTATTGTAAACGTGACAATGTCACGTAAGACCAACCGAGCGGAAATTTCAAGTGAACTTTTGCAACGTATTGAAAATGAACCTGATTATTTGGATAACATCACCACTGGTGATGAAACCTGGGTCTATCCTTGGGAATCTCCGCTACCTGGAACCTCTATCACGACAACGTGCCTTGCCACAACGCGCTACGACGAGTCCGCGAGTTCCCGGTCAAACACCAGGTCCCAATGCTGCCCCATCCCCCCCTATGGTCCTGACGTCGCCCCAGGAGACTTCTTTTTGTTTCCTCGGATGACGGCAGCCCTGAAAGGAACCCCTTATTCGTCCATAGAAGTGATCCAAACAGCCGTGAATAGAAGACCTTGCGAGAGGTACCCTAAGACCTCTTCCAGGGAGCGTACCGGTCAAATATTTTGATAATTATTATGTTTAAATGTGAGGAATGTGATAGTCCAGTTGGTCAAGCGTTTGACTACTGACCGGAGGGTCCGGGTTTGATTACCGGGGATGACTCTGTGCACCCCCACCAGCTGTATATATTTTCGAGTACCAGTTTATCCTGGGAAACCATAACATGCACAGGGAACGGAACTGTTCTCCCTTGTTACCCTATTAATGTGTGGATTTCACACGCCGCACAGGGCTTAGTACTTGGTGAGTGGTGCCCTCACCTACCAAACCGATCCTTGGGAACATAACTGTGGTTGTTGGATATTTAATGAACCTTGGAGACACCTCTGCAAACGTGAGCAATTCCGATGATAGAAGTTTTACATTTTTCTGAGGAATCATTTATTTTCCTTCTGGAGCCGCTTTTTTATTTTCTTTCATTTCCTTCCACTTTTTAAGCACTAAATGGGAAGCATTGCTTCGCAATAACTCAAAATAATAATTAAATGAAGATTACTTCATTCAAGCTCGAAAATACTCAATTTCTTATGATTTTTGCTTTAAAAGTTTTCCTTCCTAGGTTCTGTCTGTTCGAAGCATTTTTTCTCTCACTAAAAGGCACTGGAGTGAGTTAAATATTAACTCAAGCACTTAATGTGTATTTCAGTTCAAAACATAAAAGAACTCTTCTGGACTGTTATCTTATCTTTCTCATCCCTCTGACCTCCGTCAAACTTATTTACTCACTGATATGCACAGAGGTAGGAACCAATGGTTTTAAACGGAATCTGATGCCATTAATTTTTTTCCGGGCCTTCACTCTATTTACTGCCTCCCACTCATCAATGCCCTCACTTAAATTGGTCCACTGACGTCAGCGAGAACAAACATCCGATAAAAACAGCAGATAAAAACTAAAAATGACCACAACGTAGAAAATAAGATGAAAATAGCATCTTTTAAATAGGTACCTCGACGTGACGCCGCGTTGGAGAAACTCGAGGATTTACGACTAGCTGCGATATCGTTACATGGTACACTCCACTGAAAATCAAATAGGGCTAGAGAAGTATAGTTTCCATCCATACATATCTATCATTTGGCAGCCAAAAGTTCAAACAACACCGTTTGTCATGAATGAACAGTCGGAGAGGTCTCAAAAAAGGAATTTTGAAGATTTTACGAGAGTTTTATTGCAAAAACTGCTACCAAACCACAAATGAGGCAGACGGAGCTTAAAAGTGAGAAAAAGTCGACGAGGGGTGGGGGAGGAGGGGGAGGGAGAGCGGTCTTTGGCGGGAATCGCAGAAGACCGCTAGGGCGATCAATTAAGGCATCGCCCCAGTGCAAAGTGATAGTAGGATGTCGACTTGTGGCAAGAGTCTTGAGGATAACAAGAGTAGGCACCAGGAAAATGAGCGTTTTATTTTTATACCCGCAAGAACTTTCCCTTCTTAATCCCGTGCTCCATGCAGTCGTCCGTTTTGTAATGGAAGTCAGAGTATGTCGCAACAAACACCCATTTCCTGTTTTATTCCCGGAAAACCCCACAAAGATGGGAAACTGCAATAATTCAGGTGCTTTAGCCTTAACCTTGAAAAATCATGAGAAAGAAGAAGGATGGAGACAAAAATATGTGTAATAATGTCGAAATGCATGTCGAAAGTTGCAACCTAGTTGCAGCCATTAAGGCGGCGATTATCTTTCTAAATTGGTGGGGCGGAATTCGGACCCTGAAAACGATCGATTTAGTGAGAAAACACCTATTATTATAGTGTGCAATCCGCCATAGTCGTGTGCGTGAGGGGGTCAAAAGTCGGGGCAGCTGGAACAATATGTGCGTATAGCGGGCTGAAACAACCATCTTTAAGTGTAAATTACACATATTAGAGCCCCTTCCAAACGTAATTTTGGCTCATTTTACTGTATTATGACGTATTTTGACGCCTCCAGAGAGATGATGGCGCACCCCTGGCTACGCTCACGCCGTGGCCGGTACCGGACGGAACCTCCCATCCTCCCCTACCCCTCCCCCCCACCCGTCGCCGGCCACTCCACCCGGAAATGTCATTTGGCAGCATAAGGGTTTCAGCTCACTTTCAACCCTCGTTATGTGCAATGCAATACTTACAAACTGATGAGAGGAAAAGTGAAATGTTGAAAGCTGACCCAGAAGGGACTAGCCCCTCCCCGCCCTGCGGAAGGGGCTAGCCCCTTCTGTTCTGATTCTCGGTGCATATCATGCAAATTGGTTCGTGTGTTTCATACCTTTAAAATCATCAGTTGGAATCCATAATATTCATATTTTAATGCTAGTACTTAAATTGTAAGTGAGAAGTTACTTCATCACATTAATCATGATACATCATTATTATGGGGCGAACCATAAAACTCTAATTTGTCAGTCAGCCAAGGGTTTGCAAGCATTGCTGAGTCAATTGAAAATATAGTGCGTCAGATATTGGATGATAATCAATATTAATAAAACAAAGGTTGTGCGATTTTCCAGAAAGAAAAAGGCTAAGCTAAACATTAAAATAGGAGGGAAAGAATAGAGCAGGTAGAACAGTTTACCTATGTCGGAAGTGTTTTGGACCAACACGGTCAAAGTAGTAGGGACGTAAGGAGAAGAATTGCACTAGCTAAGGAGGCTTTCTCAAGGAGGAGGGAGTTGATGACTCCCAGTGCTAAAATCCCTCTGGATGATCTGTACGATAAATGGGCGAACTGGAGCAATCTGGCGGCCATAATGCAGACTATACGCCCACCAGCGGCGCTAAATGCCTGAGATTCAATGAGCCGTCTGTGCTTGGCGGATCGTCGAGCTGTGCGTATGATGACAGCTATGTTAGTTTCTATTGTCCTTAGTTTTACTATTTGTCGAAAGTGGAATTTGACGGGATCACGAAGCAACGAATCAACATCAAGTTTTTGGTGAAGTGCGGAAAAAGCTCGTATTTCATTTTTCTAAATTCTCCATTAATTCCATTTTTCAAAAGGAACTTTTTAATTTTCCACAACTTGAACCAATAGCGCACTTGCACGTTTCCCTTCACTGAGAGCAGAGCAGGCACATATGTATGCTAATGTTAAGTTTTCATAAAAAAAAGAAATGGTACAGGTCATCGTCATCACCTGCCTCCATCTCCACCTGCCTTCCCTCTACCAACTGCAACTTCTTTCCACTACTCACGTACACCATTATTTCCCAAAAAATGTTTTCTTTCCATCATCGACAATACCAGTACCTCGTAATACTGTAGAATAGCCTGGACTCAATGCAACAATTTCAGAGTGTATAAATCATTCGCCTTGACCGGGATTCGAACCCGGATCCCTCGTTGTCCGGTCGAGTGCTTTAGCCAGTTAAGCTATTGAGGCGCCCTTTTAAACTCTGAAATGTTTTACTCGTCCGAATATCGAGAGATCCTGGTTCAAATCCCGGCCAAGGCGAATGATTTTTACCCTCCGAAATTGTTGTATTGAAGGCATTGCCCTGATGACCCTCGCGATGGGGACCTTTTGGGTCAGGTAAGAGCGTGCACGTCGCTAATCCGCCTTCTCTCCACCTCGGCCCGCGAGCGCAGGCCCCCACGAGTGGACCCGCCTCTTCCCTCAGAGCGGCGGCACCCGTCAGTCCCCCGTCAACGTGGATTCGAGCCGGGCGGCGAGGGTGTGCACTCCCTGCCGGCGACTCCAGTGGCGAAACGCGGGGCGCATGCCCGCCGGATACACGCTCTTCAACGACGGCAGGAAAGGTTGGTGCGCTCGCGGCCGCGCCCTTTCGTGCGTCCGGTTTTGTGTTGCGTCGTCGCCGACACGCCCCGTGCCCAGGCCTGCGGCAGCGGAAGAAGGACGCACACGTGAAGACGACCATGACCCGTGCGCTGTGACCTTTAATGATTGGCTAACCGATCACAGGCGGCAGTATTTGCTCGTTGCCGCAGCCTGAGAGGATAGCCCTGATTGCCTGGGCTGTCGGCGTCGACGCGAGACTGCACGCACGAAAACGCAACCTCCAAAGTAAATGGCGCGTTCAACGAAAAGTTAACGATACGTTTTGACGGTTGAAGTTTGCATTGAATAACGATCGTGATAATCTTATTAGGTGCCAATAACATGCAGCCTGCCTCATTTAACATTAAGCGGTAATTTCATTTATTCTGTGGGTATCACTCTTTAACTACTCTCTTCCCTTCGTCTCCGTTCCACTTGATGTCTTCACGTCACCGGCGTCAAGGGCAATGGTACAGCGGAACGGCCGACTAAGGCTTATATAAATCGAAAGTGGTCAACGTTGCACTCGAAGCCATTTCTGATCCTACGATTATTATTGTGAAGATTGCTAGACATGGAAAAATGTTGTAAATTAGCTGATCACTAAGTGATCTTAATCAGGTAATAACGTATCATTCAATGGAATCGATCAGGACATACAGATAGCGACATAAAAGCGCCCGCGGTTAGGCCGATAATGGCGTTATGCGCAAAGTTGACCGAAATATAAGACCCACGACGCAGTGGTGCCTCAACGAGACAGATTCGTTGAACGGGACAAACCTTAGACATCACGTTTTCTTTCTCCCTCCCTGATAAAAGTTTACCTAATACCACCTTGTTGATCGGGAGAATCTGAATGAAGAAACAACAAAATATTGCCTTCACTTCACTCCTGAGTGGCAATCCAAAATTCGTAACTTCCGTTAGCCTAGAGATGGGTGAGCAACCATTAGTTTGAATTTGCGTCAAAATCGGTAGTTGCGATAAATCCATCGATATTCTGGCTTTATTCCGCGATGTCGTCAAGCAATAAAATCGGCGTTTAATCAGGGCATTACTTCTCAATCCCTCATCCTGGGTTCATACTTGGGCGCAATTTAGAATCAGACGATATAGTTCGCAATAAATGTTAGTCCCATAAACTCCCACCATTGCCAAACACCAAGAGAGCCACAATCGATATCGCGCCCATCGCTAGATCGGAGAGGAATTTCCTCCTTCCTCTTACTCCTCGACATCTGAGCGTTATTACCTTCGCGTTATGCCTCTCCACGGCACGTAATAGCCTCCGAACCAGTCTCCTTCGAAGCCGCGTCACGCCCTACTACCCCCTTTAGGCCCTTAAAAAAAGGATGGTCGTTAACTGTCGAACACACATTCGGAAATCTAATTCGCCCAATTCAAGGATAAGTTTCAACGATCGGTTCGCCGCCCACGGGTCCGCCGTGAGACGCTTTCCATTCGGAGCGGGGAGGGAGGATGGAGGATTAACAGATGCACAGGGGGGAGAATTCCCAGTATCCTCTCCGAAGTTCGTGAGCGCCGAATAATATATGCGAAATCGCAACTTGATGAATTGTGAGAGGTAAATATCTCTCAAATGTCATGCAAATTCGGCAATAATTCATTAATTGTCGAGAAAATGCGCAAAATATTCAATACCTTTATATAAATGTATTTTGCGATTACGACGTTTTCCACGATTGTAATTACTTCACTTTTTATTAAAAAAATACCAATTGAAAAGGATGTAAAAGATAACCTCAATTTTGATTTTACTGAGACAGAGAAATATTCATTGCCTTTCTTTGTGAATCAATCGGTGTGATGGCCATGGCAATGGCTCTCCCACGCGAACTTCAAACTGACAGCGATTCGATGAATATTGTGTTGAACTACAGGCACTTCGGCGAAATTATGGAGATTTATGTATGTTTATAGGATTTAAGGTCGTCCACTTACGCGATGAGAATGCGAGAGGGCGCAGCTTATGACGTCAACATCAGTGAACAGCCTGAAAGGTCATTCCGCCAAGATGACAATCTCCAACCATGAATAAACTTCGAAAATGAAGGATAAAAGTCCGAAATATCGTAAAGTCTCGAAGTAAGAGATCGATCATTTCGCATAGTTTAGATAGATAATGATGGGTAGAATAATTTGAACTCCGACTGATTTTCCTTGGGAGAATTCCCTCCCTTTCACTAGTAGCGGAAGTTGGTGTGCGGAAGGTGGGCGGTCATGTTTTAGACACTCCCAGAGGAAGCGGAACACCACTCCCGGTCGATGGAGGGAGGCGTCTTCGACGACAAAATGGTTTCGTGGAACATTCTTCCCTCAGCATTCAAATTTTTTTCGGTTCAATATCTTAAAGAAGCGACCCAGTTCGAACTACACAAGGTCTGTTCAAAAAAAAAAGATGAGACTTATCTTTCTATGCGCAAACTGCTTGACAGATAACAACCAATGAGATGTCGCCTAATAGCGGCCTTTGTGATAGGTAAAACACCGTCTTGCCTATGGACCTATCTCGACTTGTCTCCTCACATGAGCGGTGATCGGGCGTCCCCCAGGGAAGGGTAATAGGGCCGCTTCTATTCTCAATATACATTAATGATTTCCTGATATGATTAATGAACGATTCCTGCCAATTTACACGATTGCCATGCCAACGCACGCGCTAAATTGCACATACGTGTATGTAGGTACTTGTATATTCAAATTGGGATCGACCGTAAAATGAAGAGATTGCTACACCATACAATTTAATTACATCCCTACATAGTTTATGTTCATTAATTACCGGTAAACGAACGGAAGAGATTTGCGCTGAAGCAGAAAGTAATGCAAAAAATACTTCCTGGAGGTAATCATCAAAATACGACTCAACTGTTTATCGTAATTTTCGGCATCATTTTATTTACTCAGCAAATAATGCCATGCTTTCTAGTTCTCCGTACACTCGAAATGATTCGCATATAGTAATAGGGCTGCTACGGAACACAGTCCGTTGGTAATAATCTGGCTTACCACACTCGCCACACCACTGGGAAGGTGGCTCCAAGACACTGCGTCCCTAAGATGGACGTCAACCCCCTTAAGGCCCTATTAAATATTTTTGAGAGGCATAGAGAAAATTATGTTTGTGTTTCCTCAGTCATCTCAACACCAACATAGTGAAAAATGCAAATTGCGGGTAAAATTTGTAATCACTGAAAAAAGTCAAACCTCCAATATTTTACCCATTTCACTTTTTCCATTGAAGTTTCTGTGTTATATTATAATGTTTCGAAACGAAGTGCGATGAAACGATAAACGTGGGAACCTCAAAATCTTTGAGGCGCTGAGGTCGGGTCGAACTTGTTCCAAAGAAGATTGCGGAAAAGTAGTCCAGGTCCTCTCGGACAATAGGGGTTAATATTCGGAGGGGAGAGACGGGCTGGAAGCAATTGAAAAGGTGAGAGTGGCCCTCAAGAGGAAGAAGCCATCTTGCTGACATCTACTTTCACTTGTCTCCAATAAATGCACCCACTCGGAGTGCAGCATGAACTCGCCCGAACCAGCAATCGGCGAGCGCGCACGGCCCTCCCTCCACTTTCCCCCTCTTAACCCCTCTTGTGCGCTACCATCCCTCCCAGGTCATTACAAACGAACTGAGGCAATCGCCAGAGATCCCTTTTCCGAATGATCCAAATCAAACATTTCGCTCGCAGTCTCCCTGACGGGCAAGTGGTCATCTCCAGAGCGAGTGCCCTCGCTGACCGGAGGCCCTCTGGGAGGGGCGACCTACCGCTTCGAGGGCCTGCACTTCCGATGGGGACCCTCCGACGAATGGGGGAGCGAGCACACGCTGGACGACCGGAGGTGAGTAACCCCTGACCCTCAACCCCATCTCGCGAGTTACACTTCGCTCCATCTGCATTTCCCAAGTCTCTCGGAAGCGTTTCTCGGACATGATATCAGTCCGAGGGAAAACGGTTTGACGGCTACGGTTTCAAATTTACAAATTATTTTATTATTATTTGGTAGTCTACCGTTTAAGGTAGGTTATGGATGTGCATAAGAGGTTTGTCCAATAAATACGCGAACCGTGGCCATAAAAACTTTATTTTGCAAAATTTGGTCTACATCGATTCACTCCCCTTCAAAGTTCTCTCCATTCGTCGCTATGCACTCATTCCATCTTCTTTTCCACTGATTAAAGCACCCTTGGAAATCCTCGGCGGTTAAACTTTTTAGTTATCTCATCGTTTCTTGCTTTATTGTGTCCACATCTTAACAGTGATGTCCCCTCATCACATGTTCCCATTTTGGGAATAGGAAAAACTCGCAGGGGGCGAATAAGGAGGATGATCAAGAATGGTGATTGAATTTTTTGCCAGAAACTGGGGAACAATCAATGCTGAATGTGCAGGTGCTTTGTCATGGTGAAGGATCCATCCATCCAGGTTAATTACTGTGCAGTGTTGATTTTCCTAAATTCAACTCATCAGCTATCATTCGGACAGTTTTTCGACGATCGCTAAGGACAAGGGACTGCACACGATCAATGTTGTCGTCAACAACAAGTGGCTGAAGGTCGTCCCGGCCTTGCAACATCCGTGGTGTCTCGTCGGCCATCTTTAATACGCTTAATCCTCACGAAAACGGTTGTTCTCTTCATTGCATTATCACCGTAAACAGCTGTCAACATTTCAGTAATTTATTGATGACTTTTCCCGCAATTCACCAAAAACCTTGATGCTGATTCGTTGCTCCGTGACTTCGTCAATTTGTATTTTCGACCAACAGTTAACACAAGGACAGCAGAAACTTACATAACTGGCACCATACGCACAGCTCGACGATCCGCTAAGCACAGACGGCTCATTGGGTCTCAGGCAACTAGCGCCGCTAGTGGGCGGGGTTACAGCCCACCTCATTGCCTCCCCATTGCACAAGTTCGCTCATTTATTGCACATACCTCGTAGACTTAACACTCCACGATGTCTTATCCTCATCTAACAAGACAACACCTCATATCCCACCCTTAAATAAACTATAGACTTTTATGAGTCAACTGCAAATACTACATTCTCTCGATAATTCTATCTCCTTTCATTATTATTATTTCATATTATGTCGAAAATGACTATCCTGTTCCTGTTCTCTCCTCATTTGCCTAACATTCTCCCCTCTATTACCTTCTTCCACATTCCACTACCACTCAATACGCCTTTCATCCATTTTTCCTGCCTCCATAGGATTTCTCCCTCTCCTCACCCACCATCTCCAGTACTTCCTCATTTGTTTTCCTTTCGGTCCATTTCACCTTATCCATTCTTCTGCACACCCACATTTCAAAAGCCTCCAATCTACGTCTATCCTCATGCTGCAGCGACCACGTTTCCTCGCCATACATAGCTACGCTCCATTTCAAAGTTTTAAAGAGTCTTTTCTTAACCTCCCTACTCATTATCCCTGTTACCAGTCTCCTCTTTCTTGTAAAAGCTTCCCTTCCCAGCTGTTTGCGTGAATGAGACACCTCAAATATATTGGCACGATATGATTATTATAATAATGATGAAGACATAAGACTTGGTAGATGCATTGCATCCCTATCTCAATTCCCGAACATACATCCGAATTAGAAGCTGAAACACAAGAATAGTCAGAAAGAACAATCATATGATCTCTCCCGGATGCTAAAATATCGCCAGGGCTGCCAAATTTCCTAATTTCGATTTGCGCTTTGAGCGGTGAGAATTAATGAGCGTCTCACTGCTACAAGACAATCATTAGTACACATTGATGGGGTTACCGCCATGCAGAACAAACCTAGGAAAAGATCTTAACTTCTTCAGTCTTTCTCGCTTGAGAGTTAACATAATGATAATTTCTTCAAAGTGACCAAACAAATAGCAATTTTCAAATCGTTGGGAGAAATTGCATTAACTCTACACGAATATGTACAAGAAATTCAACATTTTTAACCAGATACGGTCTTCCTCTATAATTTGATATTTTCGCATTTGTCACTTTATCTTTCCACTTCAGATTTACATCGGGTTCAGAGCTATAATCAAAACATGAAGAAACCAAAAATATTATAAATTTAATATCCGTTCGGACTCTAATGTCCACGGGCTTCATCTTAGTAAAAAATATGATTTTCATATATAAATAAATGCATTATATTATTTAATTATTACCATCATAATCATCATTATTTCAATCCTAGACTTGGTTTACTGCAGCCCTCC
Organism: Hetaerina titia; assembly: GCA_037158775.1. Taxonomy (NCBI): domain Eukaryota; kingdom Metazoa; phylum Arthropoda; class Insecta; order Odonata; family Calopterygidae; genus Hetaerina; species Hetaerina titia. The sequence goes on from CM073769.1 coordinate 142,009,463, forward strand.
ATTCTTTTCTATTTAGTGTCAATTCCCTCTATCCTTGATACCATCTCCGTTTTACGTCCTTCTTGATTTGTCCTATGTACATGTCTCTTGGTCTTGGAATCTTCCCTTCTATTATATTCCCAATCAATGCATTGTGCCTCAATGTATGTCTAATCCATCTATTTCTTCTTTGCCGTAGAGTTCTCCATATGGTTCTATCCTCTTCTGCTCTTCTATATACTTCCTCGTTTCTCACTTTGTCTGTCCATTTAATCTTCAGCATTCTCCTCCAGTGCCATGTTTCAAAGTCTTCTTCTATTCTTCGCTGGCCCACCTTTCCAACGTTCCAAGTCTCGGAACCATAGAGCGCCATGCTCCACACGAAAGTCTCGACGAATTGCTTCCTTGTTTCCAGCCTTAGGTTCTTTGAACATAGTAATTGCCTCTTCTTCATGAATGCGTTCTTAGCTTGGACTATTCTTCGCTTGATGTCGGTCGAACTTCTTCCTTCCCATGTTACTATACTGCTGCCCAGGTAGATGAAGGATTCCACTTGTTCTAGTTTCACCCCTCGAATTGTGACATCTACATTCAGCTTCTCTCTTCCGCACACGCGGATTTTAGTTTTCTTCTTGTTGATGCTCATATTATATTCCCGAAGTACTTGATCCATAGCACTTAGAGTTGCTTGCAGTTCATCTCGCGTTTCCTCCACTACTGCGATGTCATCCGCAAACCGGAGCATGTTGACTTCTTCTCCATTTACCTCGACTCCTTTGATTATTTATTTAATTATTATGTAGTTAGAATTATATTAACGAAATGTACTCGTATGTATTAAATCTTCATCTAACATAGATCCCGGCGATGACATAGTGGGTGCGAACCTTACAGTTTACGAAAGAGTTAAAATGATGTAGCAAAACCTGGAGGTTGGACGCAAATGGCAAATGATAAGAATGTACGTAGGTATACTGATGAGATGGGTTACAGTATGTAGGCATCAACGTTGTTTTCGCCCTATTAATTAATTTCTCGTCTCACTTTATTATTTGCTTCCGGGTACTTCACTCTCCCTAATTCTGCATGCACATATTATTCCATTTACTTCTCCATTCAACCATCTCTTCTGTGATTGGGGATTCCTATTTCAACGCCCCCATTTCATTTGCAGCTTTCGTTATCCCATTTCTTGACATTCATCCCATCTTCCTTCTTCTGGACCGATCCCTTGTTCTTCGTGCGGAATTTTATTAATCGCATTCTGCTATCCCCCTCGTCTTTGCACCCTCTTTCCAACTCTTCCTCACTGTGAGTTTTAGTCTGCGAGCAAACTTAATAACAACCAAGTTTCTGGCTTTGATCTTCACTGACAATGTTACCTCTCTCACGTGTTCTCTGCTTATTACTCTTCTTCCTAACTTTTTGTTCATCACTTAACAAACGATCCACAAGGACGTTCCGCTGGAGTCAGGTGCCTTTGCAGATGCCGAGATACGTATCATCCGAAAAAACAATAACTTCCTCCACGAATTTTTAGCGAATCGCAAAAAACACGAAAATATTTACATTCTATTTACATTTATTTTCACATTCTTGGTTAAACAACAACAAAATACCATTTGTCTGATTGAATTCTTTTCCATTTTGAGTACCTATGCTCTCAATAGCCGACTTCACAATAAGCGGTGCCAATAAGAGAGCAACATGGGGTACATTATAAAATTGGAGACATGTCCTTCAATTGACCTCTCAACGTTCAATATTCTCTGTCTAAAGTAATAAATTACGAAAGGAAATTTTATAAATTGTTACGCACACCAGTTCCCCTACCTCCCGAATTTAGCCAGTGGGGCCAACTAAATAATTTATTGCCAAATCGGCACTCGATGTCCGGAATTGTAAGAATGAAACCGGTGGACATTGCGCAGCCGATAAAGGAAAAATACATCAAATGTCGCGCTACTTGAAAGAAGTGGAGAATTAGATCTATGGCTATAGTATTTTTTCCGATTCGGTCTCTCTCCCGAGAAGAAGTAGGGAGCAGCCAGCAGCAGTCCCCGCCTCTTGGCGTGGCTCCTGCGAGTTATGCAATACGGTGTTGAAGGTCGGGCGGGAAAACAAGCGTGCCAATCAGGATACACGGCTCCCGTACCGCCCACACTTCACGCGCATCTCCTTCCAGAACCCTGTTCGGCGGAGGTAGGACTGCGCCACATCCATTTTCCAATGCAGACCGTCGACATGAAAGAAACACCACAAGAAATAAACAGCCCCGCCCACTAGCGGCGCTTGTTTGCACTAGCGACCCAATATGCTGTCTGTGATTCATTGCAACAATTTCAGAGAGTAAAAATCATTCGCCTTGACCGGGATTCGAACCCGGATCCCTCGATATCCGGCCGAGTGCTTTAGCCAGTGATTCGATTAATTTTTATTCGGTCCATCGAGACGTCCTCTTACACTCTGAAATTTCGGGGGCTTTAAAGGAACAAGATGTTGTGACGAAATACCTTACATACAATGTCACAGACAATCGCAGTCGTGCGCGACGCGCCACAGTCCACGAGGTTAAAGCCAATTTGAAACACTTAGGCTGTTTATACCATAGACAAATTTCAAGAAACTGCGGGAGATGTCGCAACAGTAACATTTAACGGAGTCATCCGCATACATGCATTTCATTGCAACAATTTCAAAGTGTAAATATCGTTCGCCTTGACCGGGATTCGAACCCGGATCCCTCGATGTCCGGCCGGGTACTTTAGCCAGTTAAGCTATTGAGACGTTCTCGGTCAAGGCGAATTATTTTTACACTCTTAAATTGTTGCATTGAAACGCATCTTAACGGATGACTGCGAAAAAAGTTACTGTTGCGGCATCTCCCGCAGTTCCTTGAAAAATCTGTCTGTGCTTGGCGGATCGTCGAGCTGTGCGTTTGGTGCAAGTTATGTTAGTTTCTGTTGTCCTTGTTTTTACTGTTCGTTGAAAATGGAAATTGACTCAATCTTGGAGCAACGAATCAACATCAAGTTTTTGGTGAAGTGCGGTAAAAGTTATCAAGAAATTACTGAAATGTTGACAGCTGTTTACGGTGATAATACTCTGGAGAAAACATCCGTCTTCAAGTGGATTAAGTGTTTTAAAGATGGCCGACAAGACGATGCAAGGCCGGGACGACCTTCAACCACCTGTGTTCACGACACGTACCATGTGCGGTCCTTTGTCCTTAGCGATCGTCGAAAAACTGTCCGAATTATTCCTGATGAGTTGAATTTAGGAAAATCAACACTGCACACTAATTAACCTGGATGGATGGAATCTTCACCATTTGAGTTGTCTGTGAAAAGAGCAATTTGACTAATCTAAGGTCCTCCGCCTATTTCGCAAGCAGCTTCCCACTGGAGCTGCAGATGCTGCTGGTGCGCCAAGACTTTGCCTCCCCCAAGTCGGCCATCGAGTCCGGAGCCGGAGACGGCATTGCCATGGTTTCCCACTTCTTTAAGGTGAGCCTCACCTCCCCCTGCCCTCTCTCCCTCTCTAACACCACAAACAAATACACTGCAATTCACTTGCTCCGCTGAGGGTACCCTTGGCACCGGGAAGAAAATCACTCCCGCGTTCTAAAAGAGAAATCGAGGAAGACTCCCAGGGAAACGAAACCATTTTGTTAGATTTCCTCGCGTTCTTCATTGATGTTTTGGAGAAATTATTACAAATTTGAGAATTTAATCACAATGGCAATTTACCCATTAATTAAAAGGCTATCTATCAAGTGCACAGATAAATATTTGGCCAAATGTAGGTAAGTTAAGGAGTAATAAACAAAAAAGTTTAGTTTTTAAGGAAACATTTCTTGGTGTTTTAAAGTAATGAAAATTATAGTTTTAATTTTTTTTACAAAATTCCCTTTATTTGCGAAAGGTTGCGATGCAATGAACCATCTTCTGGTATAACTACGTCACACCTCACTTCTGCTACAGTGAAAACGTTCCATAACGTCTCTGCTGAATCGTTTCTCTCCTCTGCCCCGTTCCGCATCAATCCCTCCATTTGGCGGCGGAATCTTCGAACCCTTTCCTCAGCAGTTCCTATCTTTTTCTATCTCTTCCACTTTTTCCATCACTTTTCCCTCCAATATTCTTCTCTTCAAGCAGCCACGATGTGTCTTACCCAACTATCATTCCTCTCCGCTATTAATTTCATCACATACCTTTCTTTCCATATTTCCTAATAGCCTGGCATTCCACAACCTATTCCTCCACAGTCACATCTCAAAGCTTTCCAAATATCTTCTAATCATTATGCTCCGCACATCGATCCATATTATTTTTGAATGGGTGGGGGGGGGTTAAAACTGAAGTTTTGAGGAGTGAATGGGTGGGAAAAACCACGTGAGAGTCTATTGGTCGACACCCCCCACGGGAGGAGGATTTGCCCGATGAAAAGCGTCACTGAAATGCTCGTGGACCTGGGATGGGAATCATTGGAAGAAAGACGACTCAATGCTAGGCTAAACTTACTAAATAAATTCAGATCCGCATGTTTCAGCGCAGAGGTCTCGAAACTTATTCGCACTCCGACATATATTGGTCACTTGGATCGTTTATATAAAATTCGGGAAATAGATGCTAGAACTAGCAAACGCAAGGACTCCTTCTTCCTACGGACAACACGGGATAACAACTGTAGGGTCACACTCGGAGATAACAAAAATGCCACTTGCCACCCTCGGCATCTAGGTAACAATTAGTTAAACTCAATTGCATGCACTTTCGATAATCTCCTGTGTGTTGTGTCAAAACCCTTCCCGCATGACCGCATTGGAATGCCATTAAGTAATGTAGTGCTGTTTACAGTATTGTTTGCTCTGTTTTTATTTGTTCTTAAATTTCCCCTTCCATCCCTTGTCCCCCTCCGTGAGGGAACCCTCCTCCTACCTGCAGCGTTGGGTCGACTTCTTTACCTGTCCCCTTGGGGAGGAGAGCGTTTTATGTTACATATTCTTGTGGTAATGTAATTTCGCCTTGCCACTTACCAAATTCTAGCTTGCACGATATATGAAGAGTTTCTTACTGCATCCTAAGGTGCAATTATTTGTTAGATAATAGAATATGTAATTGTATGCATGTAGAAAGAAATGAGATAGATATGTATTTGCATGCGTATAAAACGATAGGATTTTTGCATGACTGCATGCACCACCGTGGGTATGGGTTTGCATGTACGTGTTGGTTTTGGAAACGATTTTTTCCGCTTTTACGGGTGGTGACTTAACACCTCCCGCCACACGCCCTTGCGGCGGTTTGCGGGGTATTATGTAGATGTAGATGAACAGAAAAAGACAACTCACGTAAGGGAACAGAAATATTTTTAGCAAGTTTAGTTGAAAATCCAATCAAATAAATTTAAGTTAAAATCAATCATGAGAATTAGGATTTTGGTTAATCTCAAGTGAAGTGGTAGTTGGAATCGGGCTTTTATTTGGTGCCTCGACAACAACAATGGTCAATTTGCACATTGCATACACCACCGCATATTATTTCTCGCGTGCGTATTATAGAGGAACATTTGAACACACACGGAATTTAAACATACTAACAATACACGTGCATATGCGTAACTAAATGTTCATATGTAAGAATTCTATGGTTTCAGGCTCAACTTTGTGGAGGTTCATTTTCGTTTAAAATGAATACACTTTGTGACTTCCACACGATTTTTATACGTACTACCGGTTTCAACGCTTCGGCGTCATCATCAGGTTGACCTGATGATGACGCCGAAGCGTTGAAACCGGTAGTACGAATAAAAATCGTGTGGAAGTCACAAAGTGTATTCATTTTAAACGGTTCATATGTAAGTCTATGAATGCACATAGTACGCACCAACGCCAAAGTATGTACTTAACGTAAAACATACGTGTATATGTATTCATGCAAAACCTTCGTAAATGAGATGAGGTGCTAGTTAAAACTTAATAATAAAAAATTTTGAAAAAAGTCAATGTTAACAAGAATCAACTTATCAAAGCAAAAGAAGTTCTGTAATTTTTAAAAACATCATCACGCGGCCAGCAGCGCCTGATTCATCCTCCGGTATGCCTTTTAATTCCACTTCAAGTAAAACGTCGGTTTCGTAAAATTTAGTATTTTTTTACTCTGAAAACAGGTGCCGGAAGGTCAGTGGAGAGTCACAGTCATTGTACGGCGGCGAGATTGGTTCTTCACCAAAGTGGAACGGATCGGTCATGGCACAGTGCCCTCTTTGTTAGTAATTTCGACTTCTTCTCTTGGACAATTTCTAATGAAGGTCGCGCACGGAAACACCTCGCATTTTATTTTTCGCAACTAATTCCATCCATAATTCGCCACGCATCCCTCACTCTCCAAGGGTTACGTGATTCAACATTAATTTTGCGTCCTGTGTGCTATATAAGAAAAAAGATCGGATTTTCCGATATGGTCATCCTCTGGGGCAAAATTGCCTTTCTCGCCGTCTACTCTGCCTTCATGCCGAGGAGTCTTCAGAAAAGAGACTCGCGTTTCTTTTATGGATGAAGAATCGAAGCCCGGGGGATATTCTGGATTGGAGAATTAGAGGAGTTCAAATGTAGAGTTAAAATTTTACTTTAAAATGTAAAGTTAGATGGGGCGGAAATGAGACGTGTAATGAGGGAAGATGGATTTTCTAACTCAACAGAGAAACGTGGCTTGAGGAGAAATGGGGGCCGGGCAGCTTAAGTGAAAGGGAGAATGCGAATGCGGCAAGTGCGAGACGGAGCGGCAAATAATTCCTCCTTTGGTCCATTTGAAGGAGGGCAGAAATATCCAGGACCCGAAGACGATAGGGGGAAATTACGACATTTTCAATTCCTTGCGCAGGCTATAATTTTCGGCTGGGGTATCCGAATCTGCATGTTACGAAATAATGGTTAACAATATTTTAACTTTCATTATGCTATGTCATTTAATTCAAGACATACTTCCGCTTCTCAAAATTACATGCGTGTCGAGGGGGAATGTTACTTCCACATGCCGCCAGGATTGCTTCTGATTGTCATTGTGTTTGTGGTCTACAAGCATGTGTGCATTAGTTTACCTCGTTGTTTACCAAACATTGTCATATGAAAACAACGAGTTTGGTCCACGAAATTACTAGGAAACGGACTATCCATATAGTGCATTTTCTTATTCCTTCCTCGGAGATAATTCATTCCCCATCCCGTTCCGTGCGCCAATCGTCAACCCTAGGTTCGGTAGACTGCACACTCCACAGAGCACTACGTCACGCACGATTAGTTCGCTCCTTTCCATGTTTCATCTCTTCATTTGAAACCCACAAACCTCCGATTTAGCCTCCAAGCGGCTGAGCGAGTAGCCGCCTCGCGTTAGGAGCGATCAAAAGAGCGCACTAAGCGCGATCGAGGGAAAAAGCGATCAAAAAAAGTCGGCAAGTGAATGACATAGCACAAAAAATAAATTTTTCATGCCCGATATTTCAAATACCGATCGGTCGAGAATGACATCAACTCAACCGCTATTACATAATCGCAATCACGACAAGTTTCCGATGAGAACGTGAATAAATAATTGCTGCTAATAGCAACAGCCACTATTGACTTATTACGCGATCCAGGCCTAACACCAATATGCAAACATAAAGAGGCTCAAGTCAACAAGGCCTATGGACCGTTGATCCACGACGGCGAACAGGAGGAAACTGGACGAGGTCATCAATAGTAGTACGTAGTAAGCACATCAATAGTAATTATGTAGAGTGCAACTAGGTTTGTGAAAAGTTGTTATGAACATTATAGCAGTGTCGCGACACTATTGAAAGAATTAGGATGGGAGCCACTAGTTGACCGTAGGCTTAAATACAGGTTAACTTTACTGCGTAAATTCGAGGCAAGGTTAATTATCTGAGTATGTTTAATGCATATTACAAGCCTCAACTTACTCCGGTAGATCAGATCACCGACGTAAAATTAAGGAGATTTATTGTAGAACTACTAGATTTAAAATGTCATTTTTTCCTCGTACCATTAGAGATCTAAGTATGACAGCTATCGCCTAGAAGATGTTTAGGATTGGTAGTGTGTATATGTTTGTCGATAGCTTGAGTGTTATTGTTTTAATTTAAAAGAGCCATCTTTTTTAACATTTCCACAGCATGATTTGAACGTACGTATCCTATTATTTATTATTGGTGCATATAAGTACTTTCTCTCCTGTGCCTAAAATTATTGAGTGCATGATCAAACTGATATTTGTGCAGAGGTGTCATCTACATCTACATAATACACCACAAGGGTGTGTGGCGGGAGGTGTTAGGTCACCACCCGTAAAAGGGGAGAAAACCGCATTCAAAAACCAACACATACGCGCAAACCCATACCCACGGTGGTGCATACATTCATGCAAAAATCCTATCATTTTACACGCATGCAAATACACATCTACCTTCTTTAATTCTACACGCATGCAATTACATATGCCATCATCTAACAAATAATTGCACCTTAGGATGCAGTAAGAAACTTATCCAATATCGTGCAAGCTAGAAATTGGTGAGTAGCAAGGCGAAATTCCACCACCACAAGAACATGCAACACAAAACGCTCTCCTTCCCTAGGGGACAAAATGTGTCATGATTTTAATTGAGCATCCGCATGACTGGTGACCTAACATCCCCCGCCACACGCCCTTGCGGCGGCTTGCGGGGTATTGTGTAGAATGGTACCACACTGCCGGATGCCATTGCCTGAAAAAACGTCGCAAGACTCCCTCCCAGCACGGTTCATGATTATCCGTGGAGGAGGCTGCTTACATAAACGCGACGAAAAGCGTCCACGTGGACGTCGATGTCGAAATACCCAGGCATAGATGCCTACGAAGCATTTAAGAGGAACATCATAACAAAAAAACAATGGATATGGCCGAAAATGCGAGTATATAATAATGAAGAAATAATATTCAATCTGCTCCTCTTACTGTGAGCGTCATTTGAAGATCTCTCGTGATAGTGCTCCCAGTAAGAGAAGCGATACGTCCAGTCATTTCAACCAGCCGAAGCTACATCTACATAATACTCCGCAAGCCGCCTCAAGGGCGTGTGGCGGGGGGTGTTAGGTCACCACCAGTCAAAAGGAACAAAACCACATTCAAAACCAACACATACATGCAAAACAATACCCACAGTGGCGTATACGTTCATGCAAAAAAAATTTCATCCTACACGCATGCAAATACATATTGTTACATATAATGTAACAAATAATTTTCACCACCAATTAGTTCAAAACTTCGAGTTCACTTATCAAGCTGCATCGTAATGTAATTGGAAACATGTGAACAAAATGACGCAGATGCGTTTCTCCATGGATGCAGTATCTTAGGCTAGAATGTACCCAATGGTAACAATGGGGAATTTCCAGAAGCTTCTGATAGTAGTGTCTGATGGCTGCATCGATGAAAATTGTCGCATATCGACTCAGACGGCTTCAAAGCAGTCACGTGACTTTCATTCGAAGCCACTAACGGCTTTTAGGCTGCTTAATTTGCAAAATAACTTAATGAAAAGTTCATCCCACCAATAATCCTTCAGAGAGCATAAATAATGGGAAGGAGATCACGTGTTTTCTCTTAAATCTCACGCTGTGCATCAAATAGAATTCAGTTTTATGCCATTCACTTTGCTTGGTAAGATGGCAGTTAAAAGCGACGCGGAAAAATTTTATAAAGGCAGTGGCTTAAGATTGCGACCTTAGATCTTTATACGACTTTCCGCACACGAGTCATACCGTGAATTCCCTCTGATATTGCGATCTCGGATCTAGAGACTCGACTCGTATTGCTGTTACTGGCAATCCGGGAATCCAGAAATAGAACTTTGGAGATCAGTGCTGTAATATTTCTTCCACGTCTCATAGAAAAAACGAAAACAGTAACGAGCTAAATCGAAGATAGATCAAAGAGGTTCTGTCTTTCAGAATTCTATAAAACTAAAATCTGAATATTCTCCAGATCCGTTTGAATCGCCTTCGTCATGCACAAAATTTCTCGCAATTTGATGAAATGCAGTTATACTTTAACCATTGAGTCGCATTTTTGGAACGTTAGAGAGAAGACCATGTAATATACATGTGAGTTAAGACGATGAAGGCTGATTGTATATCGCCTATATAAATGGCGTTCATTTGATTTTAATAATGTTAATATTCGTATTTAACTGTTATTTTAAAAGCAAATACACATTAAATTAATTATTCAATTATCTTTAGCCACTATGTTCAACATTTAAAAGTATGAAAAGGCTCTCTACCGTGGGGGTTCGAAATAAATATTGTTGAATACATCCAACCAACTCTCTGCCAGTAAACCTATATCAGGATATTTATATACATTATATATTGATCGCATATGGGCAGACTCCCTTAAGCTTCAAGAGGGTTGTTCCTTTTCAAGTTCCCATTTATTGAGATTCATTTCCGCATAATGGGCGCTTGATCTCAACTCATTATAATTATTAATCCGTGCACGAATCAAGTTTTATTAATTCGAAAAACCTTTTCGTTCAGATTTTTCTAACTTATCCATAACATACAGATGTGGTCTTATCCACTAACGAAATTTTTACTGATTAAGGTCTAAAAAAAGAATCTAAAAAAACTTCAGTTCTTGAGTTGAAAATAACAGCAAATAACTTTTCCCATTCGAATTTCGGAAATAATTTTTTAATAATTTCACTTAGAAAAAAATTCGAACTACTTAAAACATGTATTAGATAAGGAAACTGGATGAATAAGGATGGTGATAAGTATATCAGTTAATCAAACAACAGCATGCTTGTGGGCAATCATATCGCGACACTTACGCCGAAATATGGGCATGCTAAATCTATACATACACCACTTGTGTGCGATGTCTGCTTCCCTCCAAATGTAAATTTATTAGCGTTATTCATTTTTTTCCATAGTCAGCACACTGTCACCAGAGAGCAAACTCAACAATTTGCTATTGTCGCAATCGTTAAATCTAAACGTCAGTCTTACACCCGCAAACTGTCTATGAGATCACAAGTGTTAAGATGGTAAGTAAGTAAGGATGCGTGCGCACGATAAATCCAAAAACTATATCACTGATCCGATTCGTTGGACATTAGGGCGAGGATGAGAGAGCATTACGTGATTAACTGACGTCACCCAATCACAAGAAAGGACAATCCCGAGTAATGTTCAATTCAAGCGTCTTTCAACTAAATTTTTAAAGAATGACGCTCCAAACTAACTGCATCATTGCCTAGAATTATTCACCTTCGTGCTTGAGAAATTCGATTTTCCTGTTACTTTGCCATTTTTGTAAATATTGGAGACCTCAAGGGAAATAATGACAATTCCAATTACCCAACGTTTCGAATCAACCAACGTGGAATCGAATAAATCCTACCGTAATTCTGAAATATTTCGAAAACGTGGTAACAAAATACTCACGAGAGCCATCGGGCTCCAAGGATACGACATTTTTGCCCGACGAGCTCATTTCCAAACTACTTTGACCGCGGCAGATTGCAGCACGGGACAACCCTTACCTGGACGTGTTGATCATGAACCTGGGGCGGATTCGTCGGCCCGGGGCGAGGTTTCACTTGCCCCCCTTCCCGCTCGACTGGATCACACCGCCCTCAGACTCGCGGTACTACGCGTACGCGGGCTCCCTGTCCGAGCCGCCCTGCGCCCAGGCCGTCATCTGGATCCTCCACTTCAAGCCCCTGCACCACATCTCCAGGAAACAGGTGAGGCACGATATACGCGCACGCCTCCGCCTCCTCACGGCAACACCACGGATCTCTCCCAGTTGAAAGACAAAAAAACAATACATTCTTAGCATAAGCTCACACATGGAAGAGGAAAAAAATGTCATCTTTACATTCCACGATGAATCAGTATAAAAACGAAGTTAACTTTAATTACTGAAAATTTAGCCTCATGCATTCATATATTATGATTTCAAAGGTACATAAATATCAACAAAATGTTGTTTACATTGAGAGTATTGCGTAAATATATCGATTCATTAATCTAATATTGTATCACCGATTTCGTGCAACTCGTAGCACTAGAACTCGTTTTAGTTATAACCTACATTCAAGATAAAACCATAAACACAGTAATCAACCCGAAGGTCGGTTTAGTAGGTGATGGTAGAGCTCACCCATGTACTAAGCCCGACGGCGCGTGAATATTCACACATCAGGGTATGGGGGGCAGTTCCTTTCCCTGTGCCGGTTATGGTTTCCCAGGAAGATCTGGTGCCCGAAAAATCACATAACTTGAGTGGAGTTGCAGGTGCCCAGAGTGCCTTGTCCGGGAATCGAACCCGGGACCCTCCGGTCAGTAGTCCAACCCCCTGGACTACCGCGATCCACACATTCAAGATAATCATACCAAAATCAATAGAATTACATTGCATGTCAGATGCCTCATAACATTTGAGAAAATCACATGCGAACATTAATAACGTGCAAATCTCTTAAAAAGATCACCGGGAAGAAGCACGCAATTCATTTAACGAACAATAAATAATGTGAAGACGAATATTTTAACAAAAGTGACATTTTTCGCGTGATTAATATCGCTAATTCCTCGTTACATTCTCTGCTACTACTAATGCACCGCATATCTCACATTATAAATAAACCATCAACTTGAACTGTATGATTGAATTACCTGACCAATCATATAACCCACAAGTTTGATTTGTAGGCAAGAGTATAGTAGAGGACGTTGGCTTTGGTCGAGAAGTCCAGGGACATTTTACGCAATAAACAATCATTTATGGTTTTCATGAGGATTGATTTCACCCTTTGATGTTGTTTTGAAACAATTTATACCATAATAAAATGCAATTTTAACCGAAGAAAGCATGCACAATGACTTTGAATCAGGAAGCTATTCGCATTTTCGATTTGATTCAATGGTAACAATTGTTTTCGAACTAGAGTGATCTGGACAGTGTACTATTTCTCATTGAGATAGTCAAACAAAATGATTTAGATGTTAAATGGGAGTTGGCGTGACTACCAAAAGTAAAGGAAAATTTCCACTAATTGGGATTGTTTATTGCCACAGGAATATGAATAGGACCTGAAGGGGAAATTAATCCACGATTTTTTAAGCAGATGATCCTCCATGACTTCCACTTGCTCTTGCAAATGTCTCCACTTTCTCAGCGCAAATCCTAATAGATGTTTGAACTCAAGTCATCTGTCATATTCTGGCCTCCGATTCCAGCGGAGTCATGTGTATGGATTCAATGCACATCTCTCTGACTTTTATTCCCAAACCCCTTGTCCTGCGGGTAATCCTGTCAACGTAAATCGAACAGAGCCAAATCAGGAAGTACTTTAAGCCCAGGCACTCGACCCATTCGATAATTTTCATATAAAGTTTTATAATAAAATCAGGATCATTTTCATTTAACCACTTCTGTACTGAGTGTATGAAATACGTCGGGACACCATTCAGTTGGCACGAACATGAAAGCGTACGTCTTTCAGCATAATCTGCAGTGTTCCACAGAGAAAATTGAAATAATTGGCATCCCTAAGCCTGTATTTCATCACGTGTGGACCAACGAGACTAGTGCATCATTACTGCCCAAATATTTGCGCTTAACTAATCTGGAAAAGAGGTAAACGGTTTACACAAAATTTTCCTCTGACAATAATATATGCATACAGGGTCTGTCCAAAAAATAAGTAGAATAAATCGAGGGAAACTTAACTGCAGATCAAAGTACAAATTACTAAACTCTTCAAAGCAGCACTCTTGTGCATCATCATACTGATGTCAGAACCTCTTCCATGCTTCTGATACACTTCCTGTAAGGCATCAACAGGACCCTCGTTCAGACACCTCATCATGGCCTCTCTGCCATAATCCAGTAGTCCAAAACGGTCTATAAAAGAGGTAATTCTTGGGTCGTACTCAAAACCCATGTCTCGTCACCAGTGATCATCTTTTATATACTTATGTATTTTTTTAAGTAATCTACCGGTTAAAGTAGGTTTTTGGATGGACACAACTATCAAATAAACATTTTGTAACTCCCCAACTAGCAACCTAATCTATATCAGGTCCCTCTTCATCACTGTGTACTTCTTTCCTCCCTTCATCACGTCCAACATCCCTATCCTGTTCCTGCCCTTTCCTCGCTTGCCGAATATTCTCCCCTCTATTACCTTCTTCAATATTCCACTGCCGCTCAATACGCCTTTCATCCATTTTTCCTGCCTCCATAGTATTTCTCTCAACAAACCCCTCTCCTCACCCACCCTCTCCAGTACTTCTTCATTTGTTTTCCTTTCGGTCCATTTCACCTTCTCCATTCTTCTCCACACCCAAATTTCAAAAGCCTCCAATCTACGTCTATCCTCCTGCTTCAGTGACCACGTTTCCGCGCCGTACATAGCCACGCTCCATATCAGAGTTTTTACGAGTCTTGTCTTAACATCCCTACTCAACGTCCCCGTCATCAACTCCCTCCTCCTTGAGAAAGCCTCCTTGCCTAGCGCAATTCTGCTCCTTATGATCCTATTACTTTGACCAATTCGGTCCAAAACACTTCCATGATGCATAAACTGTTCCACCTGCTCTATTTTTTGCCCTCCTATTCTGATGTTAAGCTTAGCCATTCTCTTTCTGGAAAACCACATAACCTTTGTTTTATTTATATTGATTATCATCCCATATCTAACATGCCAAATTTCCAATTCACTCAGCAATGCTTGTAACCCCTTGCCTGACTGACAAACTAGAGCTTGGTCATCAGCAACCCCCACCGATTTTACAAATTCCCCTCCGACTTTCATTCCTACCTCCAGTTCTTCCCATGCCTCTTTAATCATTTCCTCCACATATATGTTGAACAGCGCTGGTGGCCCTGCTATACACCTCTTCCTAACACTGCCCATCCGGACACTCCGATCTTCAGTGCTTTGGACCAATACGGTCAAAGTGGTAGGGACGTAAGGAGAAGAATTGCGCTAGGCAAGGAGGCTTTCTCAAGGAGGAGGGAGTTGATGACGGGGACGTTGAGTAGGGATGTTAAGACAAAACTCGTAAAAACTCTGATATGGAGCGTAGCTATGTACGGCGCGGAAACGTGGTCACTGAAGCAGGAGGATAGACGTAGATTGGAGGCTTTTGAAATGTGGGTGTGGAGAAGAATGGAGAAGGTGAAATGGACCGAATGGAAAACAAATGAAGAAGTACTGGAGATGGTGGGTGAGGAGAGGGGTTTGTTGAGAGAAATCCTATGGAGGCAGGACAAGTGGATGAAAGACGTATTGAGCGATAGTGGAATGTTGAAGTAGGTAATAGAGGGGAGAGTATTAGGCAAGCGAGGAAAGGGCAGGAACAGGATAGGGATGTTGGACGTGAGGAAGGGAGGAAAGAAGTACACAGTGATGAAGAGGGACCTGATATAGATTAGGTTGCTAGGTGGGGAGTTACAAAATGTTTATTTGATAGTTGTTTCCATCCAAAAACCTACCTTAACCGGTAGATTACCTAATAATAATAATATATTTTCATTCACATGGATATAGATATAAGGAAAAGGGATATGAGCACACATAAAAGACAAATACAGAAGAGGTGGGGAAGGCATATTTGAGCAGATCACGAGTGCAGAAATATTTCCTTGACCGGGGGTTGAACTCCGGATCTTTTAACTTGTCGTATATAGTCGTACATTTATCTGTATTTATTTATATACATACGTACATATTTAAATAATCGTAATACTTAATGATCGCCCATTTAACCCCGTAGCTTCATCAGTTCCGCAATTTGCTCTCGGCTGACGGACCCATCACGTGCAACTCGCGTCCTGTTCAACTATTGAACGGGAGGAAGATCTTCTACTACGCTTGAAAGGAAAGAGGGGCAGACGGGTGACTGTGGCCAAGAACATTCCCGGCGTTGAAGTCACCCCCTACTAAGGAGCATTGTTCGAATCGATCCTCGGAGGCATTGCTATCCAGCCAAAATTTCTAAACAAATAAATTGCAGAAAAAAGTATTACATGTTCATTTTTCTTCGCCCTCCAATGCTACCATTTTGTCCCTGCGAATATGATCCCCATCTATTGGCCATTTCAAGCTATTTATACTTGTATTTCCTAAGCTTATTTCCCGGGTAAACAAAAGGTTTGGACAGAGGAATAAAAAACTGAGTCTTACTCAAATATACAGCAATCTGATATTAAATTAAAAGCGACTCTTTTTTATTGAAATGGGCGTTTTTTTCAAACAGTCAATGTGCACCTTTCAATCGCCGACCCATTATCGCTTTTAGTGGCGACTTTGTCCACGTATGTCTGCAAGTTATCCGAATAGCTATGTATTACTTTCATCTATATCTACATAAATACCCTGCGAGCCACCAAAAAGGTGTGTGGCAGGGGGTGTAGCACCATGAGGGAAGGGTAAGGGTTGAGGGGGTTGGGGGTTAGGTGAGGAAAGGTGGGGGGAACCTGAAAGAAAAAAAGTATATGTACATACATATATGCATATATATACATATAAAAACATATATACACATACATAAACACACATACACATATGTATACATATCCTCGCGCAGTCCCTAATCTGTACGTTAATACTTATTGTAATGAACTAAGTCCTGGAGAATTTCGGCTACAAGCATTCTGGTCCCGTATCGTTCTTGGAAAAAATGACATTTTAAACCTGTCAGTCTTGCAGTCTATCTCTCTAGTCTTATATTCGTGATCCCTTCGACCGTAATACGTTGGGGTTCGTATTATATCCTTGATGTCATCGGAAAAGGGCCCATCTTTAAATGTTTTTAATAAGTTTAATCGATATTTTTTAACGCCGCTGTGTAAGAGAATCCCAACCTAAATTGTCTAGCAAAGTGGATACGCGGCTGCGTTGGTCATAACAATGTTTGACAAATCTAGCCCCCCTCCGCTGAACTCGTTCTAATTCCGAAACCAAATTTATATTCTGAGGATCCCATATACTGGCAGCATACTCTAGGTGGGGTCTGACCAAGGCAAGGAAACATCGTTCTTTCACTTTGTCATCGCATTTACCTAGCACTCTTTTCACATATCCCAATTTTTTTATGGGGTTACTTTACTTTGATGGGGTTAACATCATACTGAAATTCTACAAATTTTTTTTAGGTAATCTACCGGTTAAGGTAGGTTTTTGGATGGACACAACTATCAAATAAACATTTTGTGACTTCCTGCCTAGCAAACTAATCTACATCAGGTCCCTCTTCATCTCGGTGTACTTCTTCCTCCCTTCATCCAGTCCAACATCCCTATCCTGTTCCTACCCTTACCTCGCTTGCCTAACATTCTCCCCTCTATTACCCTCTTCAACATTCCACTACCGCTCAATACGCCTTTCATCCATTTTTCCTGCCTCCATAGGATTTCTCTCAACAAACCCCTCTCCTCCCCCACCATTTCTAGTACTTCCTCATTTGTTTTCCTTTCGGTCCATTTCACCTTCTCCATTCTTCTCCACACCCACATTTCAAAAGCCTCCAATCTACGTCTATCCTCCTGCTTCAGTGACCACGTTTCCGCGCCGTACATAGCTACGCTCAATATCAGAGTTTTTACGAGTCTTGTCTTAACATCCCTACTCAACGTCCCCGTCATCAACTCCCTCCTCCTTGAGAAAGCCTCCTTGCCTAGCGCAATTCTTCTCCTTACGTCCCTACCACTTTGGCCGTATTGGTCCAAAACACTTCCGAGATATGTAAACTGTTCTACCTGCTCTATTTTTTCCCCGCCTATTGTAATATTTAGCTTAGTCTTTTTCTTTCTAGAAAATCGAATAACCTTTGTTTTATTAATATTGATTCTCATCCCATATTTATCGCACTGAACCTCCAATTCACTCAGCAATGCTTGCAACCCCTTGACTGACTGAGCAACTAATGCTTGGTCATCAGCAAACCTAACCGATTTTACGAATTTCCCTCCGACTTTCATTCCTACCTCCAGTTCTTCCCATGCCTCTTTAATCATTTCCTCTACATATACGTTGAACAGTACCGGTGACAATGGGCAACCCTGCCTTACACCTCTTCCTAACACTGCCCATCCTGACTCTCCGTTCCCCACTCGCACCTGAGCAGTCTGAGACATGTACAGGTTGCGGATCAGTCTCCTGTCCCTCCAATCCATTCCTATTTTCTGCAATACACGCATTAATTTTTCCCAATTCACTCTATCACACGCTTTTTCGAAATCTACATAACAGGCAAAAACGTCCTGATTGTATTCTATATTCCTCTCGACTAGTGATCTCATTACTGCAATGGCATCACGCGTACCTCTTCCTTTCCTGAACCCAAACTGATCATCCCCTAAGTAATCATTTGCCTTACTCTCTATCCTTTTGTTGATGATCCTGAGAATAACTTTAGCTGCGTGGGATATCAAACTTATTGTTCTGTAATCCTCACATGACGAAGCCTTTGCCTTTTTTGGAATAGGAACTAACACCGATCTCACAAAATCTTCCGGCCAGATTCCTTCCTCATAGATACTACGAATCAGTCCATATATGGCCTTCTTCCCACCTTTCCCTAACCATTTCAACATTTCTACAGGAATATTGTCCACCCCCACAGCCTTATTTGCTTTCATCTCCTTTAATGCCCTTTCTATTTCATCGTCAAGTATGCCTGGACCTAAGCTATCTTCTTCTACGTCATGTTCCTTTTCTATGTCTAAACTTGTCGGCCTAAGTTCTTTACCATACAGTGTTTCTATATATTCCTTCCATCTCTCTTGGATTTTTCCTGGTTCAACTATTATCTTACCCCATTTATCTTTAACTGTTAGCACAGATTTTGCCTTCTTACTTCCCGATAATAACTTAACCTTGCTGTATAGAGCACCAATTTCACCCTTCTTCTGTAAACTTTCCATATCCTCGCATTGCGTTTTCCACCATTCTTCTTTTGCTTTATTTGTGCCCCTTCTCAATTTATTGTTTAACTCTTTGTACTTCATTTTGCCTAACTCTGTGTTTACATTTTTCCACCTTCTTCTCTCATCCATCTTTGCAATCATCTCATCCGTTACCCATGGTTTCCTTATCCTTTTCCCGTTAACGGTTCCTATAGTGTCTTTAGCGGCTTTCAATATCCCTTTCTTGATACATTACCATTTTTCTTCGATAGTACTCGGTTCTTTACCGTCATCCATCATTTTCTCTACAGCCTGCTGATACTCCTTCCTCGTTAATCCATTTACTGCTTCTAAATTCCATTTCCTAACCCGCCGCCCTTGCCTTATCTTCTTGAAACGAACATTACATTTCATAACAACTAAATTGTGGTCAGAGTCCGCATCCGCTCCTGGGAAACTGTGCGAATTTATCACACTGTTCCTAAACCTGTGCCTGACCATAATATAATCTAACTGATACCTTTCTGAGTCGCCTGGCATTTTCCATGTATACCTACGCCTTTTGTGGTGTCTAAACCATGCGTTAGTGATGACTAACCCCTGTCTCCTGCAGAATTCAATTGCTTTCTCCCCGCGTTCATTCCTCGTGCCTAACCCATAGTCCCCCACCTCACCACCATCTCTTCCTTCACCTACCGTCGCATTCCAATCCCCCATCACTATCAAATGTTTCCCTGCAGGAACACTCGCGATGATATCCTCTAACTCACCATACATCCTATCAACTTCTTCCTCCTTGTGGTTGCTCGGTGGCATGTATACCTGAACAATGACCAAGTTCGTCGGCTCTGCTTTAATCTCTACGAGTAAAATTCTATCTGTCGCTTGCTCTATGTTGACTACGCTTCTTCCTACCCCTTTATTTAAAATTACGGCAACCCCTCGTTGGCTCTCGTCCCCGCCGCTGTATATCACTCTATAATTGCCACTCCAGTAATCCCCGCTATCCTTCCATCTCACCTCGCAGAGGCCTAAAACATCTATGTTACCTCTTTCCATCTCTCGCTCAATATTTTCTAATTTGCCTCTCCTCAACATTGTCCTGACGTTCCAGGTTCCTATTCTAACTACTTTCGCCTTCTTCTGAGTCTTCTGTCCTGCTGCAGTTATTTCTTCCCTGCAAGGGTTTCGTGGGATGACGACCGCGGAAGCCTTGCCTCTCCCGCTGCCGGGCACGACACACGGCCTCTTGGGCCGAGTCCCGTAGTTGCCAGGACTCATATTATCTATAGTGCCCATCATTATATTCTTGGGAATCATAATTGAGGTGGTTTCCCGTTGCCTTCCTCAATAGTGTTTTTAACGTGACACCATCACTTAATGGCCGCCCCACTGGGGTCAGACGCCATTGCAGCCGCCTCACTGAGGAACAGACGCTGCGTGGACTACCTTTCGTCTGGCTCCTAACCTTCGACCTATCTGGCATGGGTGACCATTCCAGGAGTAATTATTATTACTCCCGCCAGCACAGCTCTAGGGCTCATCGGAACACACAAGCCCTTCCACCACGACAAGGTTGTAGTCCATGGGAGGGTTCTACAAATTAACACAATTAATTTGAGGGAGTGCAGAGTTGTTTTACCTTTACCTTGAATTACCTCCGAGAAAGGCCCAGGACTATTACCAAGTATCCTATTTTTGTCATTCCAAGTGAGGTGCTGTTATAAAGACGGGATCCGGCTGCGTTTATTATATCCACAATAAATAATCTTATGTAACTTAATAATAATCTTATGTACGCTTTGACATAGCACTGGAACACGTCTCCATACTTCCGTTTCTCAAAATACACCGGGTGAATGTAACGACCTCAAACCTGCGCATTTGTGTCGAGGGGGGATGTTTCTTCCACATGCCTCCAGGAGTGCTTCTGAAGGTCATTTTGTTTGTGGTCTACAAGCATGCGTGCATTAGTTTTCAGCCTACCCTCGTAGTTACAGATGAACCTTGCTGGGAAGTTAAATGTAAAATGAAAGGATGAAAAGACACGGACCTTTATCCTCAGGTAAGCCAAAATGGCATCTGATATCCGGTAAGTCCTGGACCATTCCCTCCCGTGTTCCCTAGGAGAATAAACGAGACGTCTTTATCTCCGAGTGGTATCTCTGAAGGCGGATGTTGTCAGTATCCTGCCGGGTACATATCGGGAAGATGGAAACAGGTGTTCTCGATAAACCTATGGAAACGAATACTAAGGGGCCTCATTTCTCTTGCCCGTGTGGTAAAAGATCCACAATAACTTGGATTGAACATAGCATTAACACGTGAATGCTCGTTCATTGCTAAAATCATGACAACACATGAGGATGTTCCTTCGGGTACATAAGTGTGGCAAGTCAGACTAAGCGGAATAAAATCTTCCTCAAAAATAAACAGAATAACTCTGGTAAAAAAAATTGCAGATCAAAGTGTAAGTTACTAAAATTCTTCAAAATGTGTGTCTCGACACATCAATGCCAGCGCCTCCGAAAGTCGTGGTACGCTTCCTGGAAGGCGCCAACGGGAACCTCGTTCATGTAACTCGTCACGACCTCTTTGACATTATTCTGCGTTTCAAAATGGTTGCCTTTCGAGCCCCTTTTTATTTTTGGGGATAAAAAAAGTCCGGTGGTGCCACATCTGGACTGTAGGGCGGCTGGCGCAGGGTTGCCAACTTGTGCTTGGCCCGATGCTCGATCATGAGGAAGGCGGTGTGGAGGAGGGTTGTCCTGGTGCAGCCTCCAGTTGGCAAAGATCTCCTTCCTGACGCTATATTCTGTAAGAATACGATGCCCTGTGGTTTTCGGAATTCATGTATTATAATCTCCTGCTAACATTCTGACACTCAGGCGTGGATCGGAATTGGACATTTATCTCACTTTCTGCACATTTTCGTAGCACTACGTCGTAAACGGACTACGTCCATCGCCATTCAACCTCCTTCCTCTCTGCCCTACTGGAACATCTTTTGACCGCTGAAACTCATCCCTTGGGACATTGCTAATCTCCGTGAGCATCCTTAACCACGCTCATGGTCTCCAAAATCGATTTTTCAAGCTCAACACAAAATTTGATCGCGTATCGTTGCTCCATGCCAATGTGGTATCGTGAAATAGTGACACGACCCTCGAATAGGAGTCCGGTTTTGTTGTGATCAGAACACTGTAACGGCCCGCAGACAAACTGACGTGGGTAGCGTTGATTTTTAAATACCTCCCACCGCCTTTACCACCACATACTCGTGTTTTCCCACTCCAGCTATCCGCGTCGGCGGGAGCACATACGAGTTAAAATACTTAAGTTTTGGGGCAGACCCTGTATGCTCATAACCAGACCTTCTCTGTATGTTCCGATCGCTTACCGCAGACCCGCTTTGTGCAACGTCATTGAAGGTTACAAATATGACTCTCGCCAAGATAAGTAAATTGAACATCAATCGTCCATCGTTTAAACGTCTGTATGGTTATGAGCATCGTCTTTTGGTCAGCCTCCGACTTTGAATGGCCTCATCATCATCAATATTTCAATCCTCAGATTGGTTTACTGCGGCGCTCCATTCTTTTCTATTTGTGTCAATTCCCTCAATCCCTGATACCTTTTCTGTTTTACGTCCTTCTCAATTTTTCCTATGTCTCTTGGTCTTCCTCGCGGAATCTTCCCTTCTATTATATTCCTAATCAATCCATTGTTCCTCAATGTTTGTCCAATCCATCCATTTCTTCTTTGCCATAGAGTTCTCCATATGGTCCCATCCTCTTCTGCTCTTCTATATACTTCCTCGTTCCTCACTTTGTCTGTTCATTTAATGTTCAGCATTCTCCACCAGCACCATGTTTCAAATACTTCTATTCTTCGTTGGTCCAATTTTCTAATATTCCTCGTCTCCGATCCGTAGAGTGCCATGCTCCACACGAACATTTTGACGAGCTGCTCCCTTGTTTGCAATATTATGTTGAATGGCTTAAAAATCTTAAAATATTTAACTTTTGAAAACACCGTTCCCTTATAGCCGAACGGGTTCACGCCGATTAAATCGATTGCCTAAAACATTCCCAGACAACGTATACCTTCCACATATGGAAGTTACCGACAACACAGATGTAGTGCCGGTGGAATAAAATTCCCTCGCTCCCGGTAGAAATGCACCCTCTTCGTTCTCAGTGTGTGAACGAAAGCGGAATCACTCTTCCAACCTGTTCTAACTAAACTGACTGGCTTCATCTAACCAAATTGGTGATTTTGGCCGATCGTCCAAAAATTGCTGGGTCGTCGTAGGTTCATCGTCGTGGACAATGCTCTGGCACACACGCATCAAGATGGCCAAATGCAACTCGTCCAAGTACATGCTCAAGATGGGAGAAGCACCTGGTCAGTCTTAGCCTAGCATTGTGCACCGTTAAAAGCGGTCTTAAATATGATTATCTGCCAGATGATTAAACAATATTGCACCATATCTATTCAAACTACTAGCACCGGAAGCGTATACATTATCATGAATTTCTAGTAAAAATAATGGACGGACTTAAAGAATAAAACACTCAATTAACAGGCTATATGACTGTTATCATTGACCGTATTATTTCGCTAGGATTAGTAGTATTTATATTTTTGGGGTGTGTGGACATCATTTTGCATCACTGTCAAAAGGTTTACAACCTCAATACCCTATTAATAAATAGATAAGTACATATAATTTTGAAACCAAAAGCCTAAAAAAAGGATACCACACCTACAGTTTTATTATTAGACCAGTACTCTTAAAAGGTTTTAAAATTCTGTGGTATATGACGAGTTAGGATCCCCTAAAATATTATTTAAATCACCCCTTATTTTAAAAGTATCTCGTGCCCTCTGGTTATTTGTCATACTGTGTCAGGATACGGTTCACCGTCAGGGGCAGGCCACACTCTTTGCATCGAGGTTGTCCGTGAAGAGGTACGGGTGTGTGATGACGCAACGCCCTATCCTCAGGCGTGCGATCGCCACCTCTTCCCTCCGGCTCTTCCTAATGGACCACACCGATGTAATTGACTTTATCTCTCGGAGCTAATTATTCGTGACATTCAACCACGCATCCCGCCATTTATTTAGGGCCGAGTTGTGGAGTGCGGCCTTGAGGTCGTCCACTGGCACTGACGTCGCATCAATCTCGCGCATTTTTAGGGCTCCTTTCGCCTCTCCTTCGATTTTTTTATTTCCGGCAATTCCTACGTGTTCAGGGATCGATAGGAAGCATACTTTGCTCCCACACCGATAAAGGGATACGAACCTAGAGTGTATCTCCTGGACTATAGGGTAGGTATGAGAGAAGCCGGAGTTGAGTTTGAGTGCGCTTGAAGAGTCAAGAGTTGAGAAGAAGTAGTCACTACCTTTTATCTCTCGCGGGGCTATATTGGCGACAAAGAGTTTTGCTGTGTAAACACCGTTAAGGCTATTTATCTTTGCCCTCAGGACTCCCCAGGGACCATTAGGTCTCAAGTTCGCCCAAATAAAGTCCTTTATCTATCTATCTATCCCCAGTGGGGCCAGAAAACTGCGCAACCACATGCTGATTCTGAATTCGATCCATCCGTGAACACAGGGATGAAGT
Source organism: Hetaerina titia (assembly GCA_037158775.1). NCBI lineage: Eukaryota > Metazoa > Arthropoda > Insecta > Odonata > Calopterygidae > Hetaerina > Hetaerina titia. The sequence goes on from CM073769.1 coordinate 142,034,042, forward strand.
ACGTGTTGGGGATTCGAGGATGACTCTAACATTTGTTGGCACTCCTCATTGGTGGTGCTCGATTTAGAATGTGGATGTGACATGTGGTGTTGCCCCAGGGGGAGACTTCGGGTAGCAAACAAGATATACTTCGGACAGGGAAGAATTTATTTCGCGGCTAAGATCGTTAAAAGTAACTTCAAGGGGCCTAGTATGTACACCACTTTCACCTGTAAAATAAGTCTAAGGACCGCGAGTTAAAAAGAATATTAAAACATGGATGGTTGGTCACAGATAAAACTTTACAAGCATAGTTGCCCATCAAAAAGTTTCTGCCCGTTCCCAAAGGTGGTTCCCCTTAGTCAGAATATACACTGGACTCTCCCTAAAAGTGCCGACGGCCATAATCCAATTTGGAGCGCACCAAATCATGGTAAAGGCATGGTAGAACGATCTGCTTCCCATGCGGTGTGGCTTAAAAGCCTTTAAATATTTTGTGTTCGATGACACTTTTCACGTATTACCAGAATATACTCTTTCCAATTTGGTCTGCAATCCAAGACCACTCGTAAGAAACGAATGGACTCCACAAAGGGGATATATTTACCATCCATACGTAGTGGCTGTGGGGTATACGAGTGTCCGCGAAGGCGAAGGAAGCGAACACATTTGGTTTTCTCAGGAGAGGAGCGGAACCCATTGCTACGTGCTCAATCTCCCAATTTGCTTAGAGTCATCTGGACATACCAGGATGCACTGGCATGTCTGGATGACCTGCAGAAGATAGCGAGATCGTCGAAATGAGTGTGTCCATCACCGGGGCTTTGATACAGCCCATCACGTCGTTTATTGCAATAGAGACAGGGTTACACTCAGTACGGAACCCTAGGGCACCCTGTTCTCTTGAACATACGATTGTGACAGATTTATCATATTCTGACTTTGAAAATGTG